>JAECUM010003691.1:0-54998 GCA_016617855.1 Megalonaias nervosa | reverse complement strand
GTTTATTGCGGTTGAAACCGGTCCAAACCGGTTTTTTATGTTAATTCATTATTGAACAGGATTTATGCGGTTTAATCCGATTCAAACCGGTTCCAATCGGATCTACCCGGTTCCATGTGGTTCAGACCAGCCCAGAGCAGTTGATACTGTTTCATGACCGGTTCCCACCGGTTTATTCCATGCCGAATTTGTATGTTAATTCATTATTGGACAGGATTTATCCGGTTTAGACCGGTTCAAACCGGTTGCATCCGGTTCTAGCCTGTTCCATCTGATTCAGACCAGTCCAGAGCTGTTGATACTACTTCATAACCGGTTCAAACCAGCTTTTTCCATGCAGCATTTGTATGTTAATTCATAATTAGACAGGTTTCATCCGGTCTAAACCGGTTCAAATTGGGTTCCATACGTTTCCAACCGATTCCATACGTTGAAACCGGTCCAGTGGAGTTGATGCTGGTTCATAACCGGTTCAAACCGGTTTATTCCATGCCGATTTTGCATGTTAATTCATTATTGGAAGGTTTTCTCCGGTTTAAACCGGTTCAAACCGGTTCCATTAGGTTCGAACAGGTTCCATCCGTTTCAGAAAAGTCCAGAGCAGTTGATACTGGTTCATAACTGGTTCAAACCGGTTTATTCCATGGCGATTTTGAATGCTAATTCAATATTGCGAATGTTTTATCCGGTTCAAACCTGTTCAAATCGGTTATATCCGCTTCTAGCCAGTTCCATCTGGTTCAGACCAGTCCAGAGCAGTTGGTATTGTTTCATAACGGGTTCCCACCGGTTTATTCCATGCCAAATTTTTATGTTAATTGATTATTTGACAGGATTTATCCTGTTCAAACCAGTTCAAGCCGGTTCCATCCGGTTCTAACTGGTTCAATCCGATTCAAGCCAGTCCAGAGCATTTAATTCTGGTTCATAACCGATTCAAACCGGTTTATTCCATGCCGATTTTGTATGTTAATTCATTATTGGACAGGTTTTATCCGTTTGAAACCGGTTCCATCCGGTTCCAAATGGTTCCATCCGATTCAAAACAGTCCAGAGCAGTTGATACTGGTTGATAAGCGTTCAAACCGGTTTATTCCATGGCGATTTTGTATGTAAATACATTATTGGACAGGTTTTTGACCGGTTTAACCCGCTTCAAACCGGTTCCATCCGGATCCAACTGATTGATCCGTTTCAAAACAGTCCAGAGCAGTTGATACTGACTCATAACCGGTTAAAACCGGTTTTTTCCATGGCGATTTTGTATGTTAATTCATCATTGGACAGTCTTTATCCAGTTGAAGCCGAGTCAAACCGGTTCCATCCGGATCCAACTTTTTCCAACCGTCTCAAACCAGTCCAAAGCAGTTGATAGTGCTTCATAACAGGTTCAAAACGTTTTATTCCATGCCGATTTTCTATGTTAATGCATTATTGGACAGGTGTTATTCGGTTTAAACCGGTTCAAACCGGTTCCATCCGGTTCTAACTGGTTCCATCCGATTCAAACCAGTCAAGAGCAGTTGATACTGGTTAAAAACCGGTTCAAACCGGTTTATTCCATGCGGATCTCATTGGTTCCATCTGTTTCAAACCGGTCCAAAGCAGTTGATACTGATTCATATCCGGTTCAAACCGGTTTATTCCATGCCGATTTTTATGTTAATACATTATAAAACAGGTTTTAAAAGGTTGAAACCGATTCAATCCGGTTCCAACCGGATCCAACTTGTTCCATCCGTTTCAAACCAGTCAAGAGCAGTTGATACTGGTTCATAACAGGCTCAAACCGGATTATTCCATGACGATTTTGTATGTTAATCCATTTATGGACAGTTTTTCTCCGGTTCAAACCGGTTCAAACCGGTTCCATCAGGTTCTACCATGGATGCATCCGTTTCGAGCCAGTCCAGAGCTGTTGATACTGGTTCATAACCGGTTCAAACCGGTTTTTTCCATCCCGATTTTGTATGTTGACTCATTACTGGACAGTTTTTATCCGCTTTAAACCGGTTCAAACCCTTTCTATTAGGTTCTGAATGGGTCCATCCATTTCAAACCAGACCAGAGCAGTTGATACTGGCTCATAACCGGTTCAAACCGGTTTATTCCATGGCGATTTTGTATGTTAATACATTATTGGACATGTTTTATCCGGTTCAAACCCGGTTCAATCCGGTTCCAACCGGATCCAACTGGTTCCATCCGTTTCAAGCCAGTCAAGAGCAGTTGATACTGGTTCATAAGAGGCTCAAACCGGAATATTCCATGACGATTTTGTATGTTAATTCATTATTGGTCAGGTTTTCTCCGGTTGAAACCGGTTCAAACCGGTTCCATCAGGTTCTACCATGGATGCATCCGTTTCAAACCAGACCAGAGCTGTGGATACTAGTTCATAACCGGTTCAAACCGGTTTTTTCCATGCCGATTTTGTATGTTATTTCATTATTGGACAGGTTTTATCCGATTTAAACCGGTTCAAACTGGTTCCATCCGGTTCTAACTGGTTCCATTCGTTTCAAAAAAGTCCAGTGTAGTTGACAATGATTCATAACCGGTTCAAACCGGTTTATTAGATGACGATTTTGTATGTTAATTCATTATTGGACAGGTTTTATCCGGTTCAAACCGGTTCAAAACGGTTCCATCCGGATCCAACTGGTTCCATCCGTTTCAAACCAGTCCAGAGCAGTTGATACTGGTTGATTACCGGTTCAAACCGTTTTATTCCATGCCGATTTTGTATGTTAATAAATCTTTTGACAGATTTTATCCGCTTTGAACCGGTTCAAACCGGTTCCATCCGGTTCTCACTGGTTCCATCCGTTCCAAACAGTCCAGAGCAGTTGGTGCTGGCTCATAACCGGTTCAAACCGGTTTATTCCATGGCGATTTCGTCTGTTAATACATTATTGGCCAGGTTTTATCCGGTGTACTCCGCTTCAAACCGGTTCCATCCGGATCCAACTGGTTCCATCCGTTTCAAACCAGTCCAGAGCAGTTGATACCGATTCATAACCGGCTCAAACCGGTTAATTCCATGGCAATTTTGTACGTTAATGGATTATTGGACAGGTTTTTTTTCGGTTTAAACCGGTTCAAACCGGTTCCATCCGGTTCTAACTGGTTCCATCCCTTTCAAGCCAGTCCAGAGCAGTTCGTCCTGGTTCATAACCGGTTCAAAACGGTTTATTCGATGCCGAATTTGTATGTTGATACATTTTTGGACATGTTTTATCCGGTTTGAACCGGTTCAAACCGGTTCCATCCGGTTCTAACTGGTTCCATCCGTTTCAAACCAGTCCAGAAAAGTTGGTACTAGTTCATAACCGGTTCAAAACGGTTTATTCCATGCCGATTTTATATGGCAATTCATTATTTGACAGGTTTTATCAGGTTTAAACTGGTTCAAAACGGTTCCATCCGGTTCTCACTCGTTCCATCCGTTTCATGCCGGTCCAGAGCAGTTGATAATGGTTCAAAACCGGGTCAATCCGGTTTATTCCATGGCGATTTTGTATGTTAATACATTATTTGTCTGGTTTTATCCGGTTTAAACCGGTTCACACCGGTTCCATCCGGTTCTCACTGGTTTCATCCGTTTCAAACCGGGTCAAAGCAGTTGAAACTGTTCATAACCGGATCAAACCGATATACTCCATGCCTTTTTTGTATGTTACTACAATATTGGACAGGTTTCAACCGGTTGAAACCGCTTCATTCCGGTTCCATCCGGATCCAAATGGTTCCATCCGTTTTAGTCCAGTCAAGAGCACTTGATACTGGTTCATAACAGGTTCAAACCGGTTTATTCCATGCCGATTTTTTACGTTAATTCATAATTCGACAGGTTTTATCCGGTTTAAACCGGTTCAAACCGGTTCCATCCGGTTCTAAATGGTTCCAACCGTTTCAAAAATGACCAGAGCAGTCCAGACTGGTTGAGAACCGGTTCAAACCGGTTTATTAGATGCCGATTTTGAATGTTAATTCATTGTTTTACACGTTTTATCCGGTTTGAACAGGATCAAACCGGTTCCATCCGGATAAAACTGGTTCCATCCGTTTCAAACCAGTCCAGAGCAGTTGATACTGGTTCATAACCGGTTGAAACCGGTTTATTCCATGCCGATTTTGGATGTTGAATCATTACAGGACAGGTTTTATCCACTTTAAACCGGTTCAAACCGGATTCATCCGGTTCTAACTGGTTCCATACGTTTCAAACCAGTCCAGAGCAGTTGATACTGGTTCATAACGGTTTCAGATCGGTTTATTCCATGCCGATTTTGAATGTTAAGTCATTATTGGAATGGTTTTCTCCGGTTAAAACCGTTTCAAACCGGTTCCATCCTTGTCCAACTGGTTCCATCCGTTTCAAACCAGTCTAGAGCAGTTGATACTGGTTCATAACCGGTTCAAACCGGTTTATTCCATGCCGATTTTTTATGTTGACTCATTACTGGACAGTTTGTATCCGCTTTAAACCGGTTCAAACCGGTTCCATCCGGTTCTGAACGATTCCATCCATTTGAGACCAGTCCAGAGCAGTTGATACTGGTTCAGAACCGGTTCAAACCGGTTTATTCCATGCCGATTTTGTATTTTAATTCATTATTGGACAGGTTTTATCCGTTTGAAAAACCGGTTCCGTCCGGATCCAACTGATTCCATCCGTTTCAAACCAGTCCAGAGCAGTAGATACTGGCTCATATCCGGTTGAAAGCGGTTTGTTTCATGGCGATTTTGTATGTTAATACACTATTGGACAGATTTTATTCGGTTTAAACCGCTTCAAACCGGTTCCATCCGGTTCTAACTGGTTCCAACCGTTTCAAAAAAGGCAACAGCAGTTGAAAGTGCTTCAGAACCGGTTCAAACCGGTTTATTAGATGCTGATTTTGTATGTTAATTCATCATTGGACAGTCTTTATCCTGTTGAAGCCGAGTCAAAAAGGTTCCATCCGGATCCAACTGGTTCCAACCGTCTCAAACCAGTCCAGAGCAGTTGATCCTGCTTCAGGACAGGTTAAAAACGTTTTATTCCATGCCGATTTTCTATGTTAATTCATTATTCCCCAGGTTTTTTCCAGTTTGAACCGGTTCAAATCGGTTCCATCCGGTTCTAACTGGTTCCATCCGTTTCAAAACAGTCCAGAGCAGTTGATACTGGTTCAGAACCGGTTCAAACCGGTTTATTCCATGCCTATTTTGTATGTTAATACATTTTTGGATAGGTTGTATCCGGTTTAAACCAGTTCAAACCGGTTCATCCGGATCTCGCTGGTTCCATCCGTTTCAAACCGGTCCAAAGTAGTTGATACTGGTTCATATCCGGTTGAAACCGGTTTATTCCATGCCGATTTTGTATGTTAATACATTCTTAGACAGGATTTAAAAGGTTGAAACGGATTGAATCCGGTTCCAACCGGATCCAACTGGTTCCATACGTTTCAAACCAGTCAAGAGCAGTTGATACCGGTTCATAAGAGGCTCAAACCGGATTATTCCATGACGATCTTGTATGTTAATTCATTATTGGACAGGTTTCCTCCGGTTCAAACCGGTTCAAACATGTTCCATCAGGTTCTACCATGGATGCATCCGTTTCAAACCAGTCCAGATCATTTGATACTGCTTCAGAACAGGTTCAAACCGGTTTATGACATGCCGATTTTGTATGTTGACTCATTACTGCAGTTTTCCTCCGCTTTAAACCGGTTCAAACCGGTTCCATCCGGTTCTGAATGGTTCCATCCATTTCACACCAGTCAAGAGCAGTTCATACTGGTTCAGAACCGGTTCAAACTGGTTTATTCCATGCCGATTTTGTATGTTAATACATTATTGGACACGTTTTATCCGGTTTAACCCGCTTCAAACCGGTTCCATCCTTATCCAGCTGGTTCCATCCGTTTCAAACCAGTCCAGAGCAGTTGATACTGGTTGATAACCGTTTCAAACCGTTTTATTCCATGCCGATTTTGTATGTTAATACATCTTTGGACAGGTTTTATCCGGAGGAACCCTGTTCAAACCGGTTCCATCCGGATCCGACTGGTTCCATCCGTTTCAAAGCAGTCCAAAGCAGTTGATACCGACTCATAACCGGTTCGAACCGGTTTTTTCCATGGCGATTTTGTATGTTAATGCATTATTTGACAGGTTTTATTCGGTTTAAACCGGTTCAGACCGGTTCCATCCGGTTCTAACTGGTTCCATCCGTTTCGAGAAAGTCCAGAGCAGTTGATAGTGATTCAGAACCGGTTCAAACAGGTTTATTAGATGCCGATTTTGTATGTTAATTCATTATTGGACAGGTTTTATCGGGTTCAAACCAGTTCAAACGGGTTCCATCCGGATCCAACTGGTTCCATCCGTTTCAAACCAGTCCAGAGCAGTTGATACTGGTTGATAAACGGTTCAAACCGTTTTATTCCATGCCGAGTTTGTATGTTAATACATTTTTGGACAGGTTTCATCCGGTTTGAACCGGTTCAAAACGGTTCCATCCGGTTCTACCTGGTTCCATCCGTTTCAAACCAGTCCAGAGCAGTTCGTCCTGGTTCATAACCGGTTCAAACCGGTTTATTCCATGCCGATTTTATATGTTAATTCATTATTTGACAAGTTTTATCCGGTTTAAACTGGTTCAAACCGGTTCCATCCGGTTCTGACTGGTTCCATCCGTTTCAAGCCGGTCCAGAGCAGTTTATACTGGTTCAGAACCGGTTCAAACCGGTTTATTCCATGGCGATTTTGAATGTCAATACATTATTAGACTGGTTTTATCCGGTATAAACCGGTTCAAACCGGTTCCATCCGGTTCCCACTGGTTCCATCCGTTTCGAACCGGTCCAATGCAGTTGAAACTGTTCATAACCGGTTCAAACCTGTATATTCCATGCCGGTTTTGTGTGTTAATAAACTATTGGACAGGTTTCAACCGGTTGAAACCGGTTCAATCCGGTTCCATCCGGATCCAACTGGTTCCATCCGTTTCAATCCAGTCAAGAGCACTTGATACTGGTTCATAACAGGTTCACTCCGGTTTATTACATGCCGATTTTGTACCTCAATTCATAATAGGAAAGGTTTTATCCGGTTTAAACCGGTTCAAACCGGTTCCATACCGTTCTAAATGTTACCATCCGTTTCAAAAATATCGAAAGCTGCTGAGATTGGTTCAGAACCGACTCAAAACGGTTTATTAGATGCCGATTTTGTATCTTCATTCATTATTGGACAGGTTTTATCCGGTTTCAACCGGTTCAAACCGGTTCCATCCGGTTCTAACTGGTTCCATCCGTTTCAAACCAGTCCAGAGCAGTTGGTACTAGTTCATAACCGGTTCAAAACGGTTTATTCCATGCCGATTTTATATGGCAATTCATTATTTGACAGGTTTTATCAGGTTTAAACTGATTCAAACCGGTTCCATCCGGTTCTCGCTCGTTCCATCCGTTTCATGCCGGTCCAGAGCAGTTGATACTGGTTCATAACCGGGGCAAACCGGTTTATTCCATGGCGATTTTGTATGTTAATACATTATTTGTCTGGTTTTATCCGGTTTAAACCGGTTCAAACCGGTTCCATCCGGTTCTCACTGGTTCCATCCGTTTCAAACCGGGTCAAAGCAGTTGAAACTGTTCATAACCGGATCAAACCGATATACTCCATGCCGTTTTTGTATGTTAATACAATATTGGACAGGTTTCAACCGGTTGAAACCGCTTCATTCCGGTTCCATCTGGATCCAAATGGTTCCATCCGTTTTAGTCCAGTCAAGAGCACTTGATACTGGTTCATAAAAGGTTCAATCGGGTTTATTCCATGCCGATTTTTTACGTTAATTCATAATTGAACAGGTTTTATCCGGTTTAAACCGGTTCAAACCGGTTCCATCCGGTTCTAAATGGTTCCAACCGTTTCAAAAATGACCAGAGCAGTTGAGACTGGTTGAGAACCGGTTCAAACCGGTTTATTAGAAGCCAATTTTGAATGTTAATTCATTGTTTTACACGTTTCATCCGGTTTAAACAGGATCAAACCGGTTCCATCCGGATAAAACTGGTTCCATCCGTTTCAAACCAGTCCAGAGCAGTTGATACTGGTTCATAACCGGTTCAAACCGGTTTATTCCATGCCGATTTTGGATGTTGAATCATTACAGGACAGGTTTTATCCACTTTAAACCGGTTCAAACCGGATTCATCCGGTTCTAACTGGTTCCATACGTTTCAAACCAGTCCAGAGCAGTTGATACTGGTTCATAACGGTTTCAGATCGGTTTATTCCATGCCGATTTTGTATGTTAAGTCATTATTGGAAAGGTTTTCTCCGGTTAAAACCGTTTCAAACCGGTTCCATCCTTATCCAAATGGTTCCATCCGTTTCAAACCAGTCTAGAGCAGTTGATACTGGTTCATAACCGGTTCAAACCGGTTTATTCCATGCCGATTTTTTATGTTGACTCATTACTGGACAGTTTGTATCCGCTTTAAACCGGTTCAAACCGGTTCCATCCGGTTCTGAACGATTCCATCCATTTGAGACCAGTCCAGAGCAGTTGATACTGGTTCAGAACCGGTTCAAACCGGTTTATTCCATGCCGATTTTGTATATTAATTCATTATTGGACAGTTTTTATCCGTTTGAAACCGGTTCCATCCGGATCCAACTGATTCCATCCGTTTCAAAACAGTCCAGAGCAGTAGATACTGGCTCATATCCGGTTGAAAGCGGTTTGTTCCATGGTGATTTTGTATGTTAGTACACTATTAGACAGATTTTATTCGGTTTAAACCGCTTCAAACCGGTTCCATCCGGTTCTAACTGGTTCCAACCGTTTCAAAAAAGGCAAGAGCAGTTGAAGGTGCTTCAGAACCGGTTCAAACCGGTTTATTAGATGCTGATTTTGTATGTTAATCCATCATTGGACAGTCTTTATCCTGTTGAAGCCGAGTCAAACCGGTTCCATCCGGATCCAACTGGTTCCAACCCTCTCAAACCAGTCCAGAGCAGTTGATCCTGCTTCAGGACAGGTTCAAAACGTTTTATTCCATGCCGATTTTCTATGTTAATTCATTATTCCCCAGGTTTTTTCCAGTTTGAACCGGTTCAAATCGGTTCCATCCGGTTCTAACTGGTTCCATCCGTTTCAAAACAGTCCAGAGCAGTTGATACTGGTTCAGAACCGGTTCAAACCGGTTTATTCCATGCCTATTTTGTATGTTAATACATTTTTGGATAGGTTGTATCCGGTTTAAACCAGTTCAAACCGGTTCATCCGGATCTCGCTGGTTCCATCCGTTTCAAACCGGTCCAAAGTAGTTGATACTGGTTCATATCCGGTTGAAACCGGTTTATTCCAAGCCGATTTTGTATGTTAATACATTATTAAACAGGATTTAAAAGGTTGAAACCGATTGAATCCGGTTCCAACCGGATCCAACTGGTTCCATACGTTTCAAACCAGTCAAGAGCAGTTGATACCGGTTCATAAGAGGCTCAAACCGGATTATTCCATGACGATCTTGTATGTTAATTCATCATTGGACAGGTTTTCTCCGGTTCAAACCGGTTCAAACCTGTTCCATCAGGTTCTACCATGGATGCATCCGTTTCAAACCAGTCCAGAGCAGTTGATACTACTTCAAAACCGGTTCAAACCGGTTTATGACATGCCAATTTTGTATGTTGACTCATTACTGCACAGTTTTCCTCCGCTTCAAACCGGTTCAAACCGGTTCCATCCGGTTCTGAATGGTTCCATCCATTTCAAACCAGTCAAGAGCAGTTCATACTGGTTCAGAACCGGTTCAAACCGGTTTATTCCATGCCTATTTTGTATGTGAATACATCATTTGACAGGTTTTATCCGGTTTAACCCGCTTCAAACCGGGTCCATCCGGATCCAACTGGTTCCATCCGTTTCAAACCAGTCCAGAGCAGTTGATACTGGCTCAAAACCGGTTCAAACCCGTTTATTCCAAGGGGATTTTGTATGTTAATACACTATTGGACAGGTTTTATTCGGTTTAAACCGGATCAAACCGCTTCCATCCGGTTCTAACTGGTTTTATCCGTTTCGAAAAAGTCCAGAGTAGTTGACAGTGATTCAGAACCGGTTCAAACCGGTTTATTAGATGACGATTTTGTATGTTAATTCATTATTGGACAGGTTTTATAAGGTTCAAACCGGTTCAAACCGGATCCATCCGGATCCAACTGGTTCCATCCGTTTCAAACCAGTCCAGAGCAGTTGATACTGGTTGATAACCGGTTCAAACTGTTTTATTCCATGCCGATTTTGTATGTTAATACGTCCTTGGACAGGTTTTATCCGGTTTGAACCGGTTCAAACCGGTTCCATCCGGTTCTAACTGGTTCCATCCGTTTCAAAGCAGTCCAGAGGAGTTCATACTGGTTCATAACCGGTTCAAACCGGTTTATTCCATGGCGATTTCGTATGTTAATACATTATTGGACAAGTTTTATCCAGTGTAACCCGCTTCAAACAGGTTCCATCCGGATCCAACTGGTTCCATCCGTTTCAAACCAGTCCAAAGCAGTTGATACCGACTCATAACCGGTTCAAACCGGTTTTTTCCATGGCGATTTTGTATGTTAATGCATTATTGGACAGGTTTTATTCGCTTTAAACCGGTTCAAACCGGTTCCATTAGGTTCTAACTGGTTCCATCCGTTTCAAAAAAGTCCAGAGCTGTTAATAGTGATTCAGAACCGGTTCAAACAGGTTTATTAGATGCCGATTTTGTATGTTAATTCATTATTGGACAGGTTTTATCCGTTTCAAACCGGTTCAAACGGGTTCCATCCGGATCCAACTGGTTTCATCCGTTTCAAACCAGTCCAGAGCAGTTGACACTGGTTGATAACCCCTTCAAACCGTTTTATTCCATGCCGATTTTGTATGCTCATACATTTTTCGACAGGTTTTATCCTTCTTGAACCGGTTCAAACCGGTTCCATCCGGTTCTACCTGGTTCCATCCGTTTCAAACCAGTCCAGAGCAGTTCGTCCTGGCTCATAACCGGTTCAAACCGGTTTATTCCATGCCGATTTTATATGTTAATTCATTATTTGACAGGTTTTATCCGGTTTAAACTGGTTCAAACCGATTCCATCCGGTTCTGATTGGTTCCATCCGTTTCAAGCCGGTCCAGAGCAGTTGATACTGGTTCATAACCGGTTTTAAACCGGTTTATTCCATGGCGATTTTGTAAGTTAATACATTATTAGACTGGTTTTATCCGGTATTAACCGGTTCAAACCGTTTCCATCCGGTTCTCACTGGTTCCATCCGTTTCAAACCGGTCCAATACAGTTGAAACTGTTCATAACCGGTTCAAACCGGTATATTCGATGCCGGTTTTATATGTTAATTCACTATTGGACAGGTTACAACCGGTTGAAACCGGTTCAATCCGGTTCCAACCGGGTCCAACTGGTTCCATCCGTTTCAATCCAGTCAAGAGCACTTGACATTTGTTCATAACAGGTTCACAGCGGTGTATTCCATGTCGATTTTGTACGTTAATTCATAATTGGAAAGGTTTTATCCGGTTCAAACCGGTTCAAACCGGTTCCATCCCGTTCTAAATGTTTCCATCCGTTTCAAAAATATAAAGAGCAGTTGAGACTGGTTCAGAACCGGTTCAAACCGGTCTATTAGATGCCGATTTTGTATCTTCATTCCTTATTGGACAGGTTTTATCAGGTTTAAACCGGTTCAAACCGGTTCCATCCGGTTCTAACTGGTTCCATCCGTTTCAAACCAGTCCAGAGCAGTTGATTCTGGTTCATAACCGGTTGAATCCGGTTTATTCCATGCCGATTTTGGATGTTGATTCATTACTGGACAGTTTTTATCCGCTTTTTACAGGTTCAAACCGGTTACATCCGGTTCTAACTGGTTCCATACGTTTCAAACCAGTCCAGAGCAGTTGATACTGGTTCATAACGGGTTCAAATCGGGTTATTCCATGCCGATTTTGTATGTTAAGACATTATTGGACAGGTTTTACCCTGTTCAAACCGGTTCAAACTGGTTCCATCCGGTTCTAACTGGTTCCATCCGTTTCCAACCAGTCCAGAGCAGTTGATACTGGCTCATATCCGGTTCAAACCAATTTATTCCATGCCGATTTTGTATTTTAATTCATTTTTGGACAGGATTTATCCGGCTTAAACCGGTTCAACCCGGTTTCATCCGGTTCTTACTTGTTCCATCCGTTTCAAACGAATCCAGAGCAGCTGATAAAGGTTCATAATAGGTTCAAACCGCTTAATTCTATGCCGATTTTGTATGTTAATACACTATTGGAAAGGTTTTAACAGGTTGAAACACGTTCAATCCAGTTCCATCCGATTCTAACTGGTTCCATCCGTTTCATAGAAATCCTGAGCTGTTGATAATGGTTCAGAACCGTTTCAAACCGGTTTATTCCATGGCGATTTTGTATGTTAATACATTATTTGAGAGCTTTTATCCGGATCAAACCGGTTCAAATCGGATCCATCCGGTTCTAACTAATTCCATCCGTTTCAAACCAGTCCAGAGCAGGTGATACTCCTTCATAACCGGTTCAAACCGGTTTATTCCATGCCGATTTTGTATGTTGAGTCATTCCTGGACAGTTTTTATCCGCTTTAAACCGCTTCAAACCGGTTCCATCCGGTTCTGAATGGTTCCATCCATTTCAATCCAGTCCAGAGCAGTTGAAACTATTTCAGAACCGGTTCAAACCGGTTTATTCCATGCCGATTTTGTATGTTAATACATTATTGGACAGGTTTTATCCGGTTTAACCCGCTTCAAACCGGTTCCATCCGGATCCAACTGGTTCCGTCCGTTTCAAACCAGTCCAGTGCAGTTGATACTGACTCATACCCAGTTCAAACCGTTTTATTCCATTGCGATTTTGTATGTTAATGCATTACTGGACAGGTTTTAATCCGTTTAAAACGGTTCAAACCGGTTCCATCCGGTTCTAACTGGTTCCATCCGTTTCAAAAAAGTCCAGAGCAGTTGATAGTGATTTAGAACCGGTTCAAACCGGTTTATTAGATGCCGATTTTGTATGTTAATTCATTATTGGACAGGTTTTATCCGGTTCAAACCGGTTCACACGGGTTCCATCCGGATTCAACTTTTTCCAACTGTTTCAAACCAGTCCAAATCAGTTGATACTGCTTGATAACCGGTTCAAACCGTTTTATTCCCTGCCGATTTTGTATGTTAATACATCTTTAGACAGGTTTTGTCCGGTTTCAACCGGTTCAAACCGGCTTCATCCTGTTCTACCTGGTTCCATCCGTTTCAAACCAGTCATGAGCAGTTCGTCCTGGTTCATAACCGGTTCAAACCGGTTTATTCCATGCCGATTTTATATGTTAATTCATTATTTGACAGGTTTTATCCGGTTCAAACTGGTTCAAACCGGTTCCATCCGGTTCTGACTGGTTCCATCCGTTTCAAGCCGGTCCAGAGCAGTTGATACTGGTTCAGAACCGGTTCAAACCGTTTTATTCCATGGCGATTTTGTATATTAATACATTATTAGACTGGTTTTATCCGGTATAAATCGGTTCAAACCGGTTCCATCCGGTTCTCACTGGTTCCATCCGTTTCAAACCGGTCCAATGCAGTTGAAACTGTTCATAACCGGTTCCAATCGGTATATTCCATGCCGGTTTTGTATGTTAATACACTATTGGACAGGTCTCAACCGGTTCAAACCGGTTCAATCCGGTTCCATCCGGATCCAACTGGTTCCATCCGTTTCAATCCAGTCAAGAGCACTTGATACTGGTTCATAACAGGTTCACACTGGTTTCTTCCATGCCGATTTTGTACGTTAATTCATAATTGGACAGGTTTTATCCGCTTTAAACCGGTTCACACCGGTTCCATCCGGATCCAACTGGTTCCATACGTTTCAAACCAGTCTAGAGCAGTTGATACTGGTTCATAACAGGTTCAAACCGGTTTATTCCATGCCGATTTTTTATGTTGACTCATTACTGCACAGTTTGTATCCGCTTTAAAACGGTTCAAACCGGATCATTCCGGTTCTGAATGGGTGCATCCATTTGAAACCCGTCCAGACCAGTTGATACTTTTTCAAAACCGGTTCAAACCGGTTTATTTAACGGCGATTTTGTATGTTAATACATTATTAGACTGGTTTTATCCGGAATAAATCGGTTCAAACCGGTTCCATCCGGTTCTCACTGGTTCCATCCGTTTCAAACCGGTCCAATGCAGTTGAAACTGTTCATAACCGGTTCAAACCGGTATATTCCATGCCGGTTTTGTATGTTAATACACTATTGGACAGGTTTCAACCGGTTGAAACCGGTTCAATCCGGTTCCATCCGGATCCAACTGGTTCCATAGCTTTCAAACCAGTCCAGAGCAGTTGATACTTTTTCATAACAGGTTCAAATCGGTTTATTCCATGCCGATTTTTTATCTTTGGACATTATTGGAAAGGTTTTCTCCGGTTTAAACCGGTTCAAACTGGTTCCATTCGGTTCTAACTGGTTCCATCCGTTTCAAACCAGTCCAGAGCAGTTGACACTGGCTCATATCCGGTTCAAACCGGTTTATTACATACCGATTTTGTATTTTAATTCATAATTGGACAGGATTTATCGGGCTTAAACCAGTTCAACCCGGTTCCATCCGGTTCTTACTGGTTCCATCCGTTTCAAACCAGTCCAGACCACTTGATACTGGTTCATAACCGGTCAAAACCGGTTTATTCCATGCCGATTTTGTATGTTAATACACAATTCGACTGGTTTTAACAGGTTGAAACCCGTTCAATCCAGTTCCAACCGATTCTAACTGGTTCCATCCGTTTCAGAGAAGTCCAGAGCAGTTGATACTGGTTCAGAACCGGTACAAACCGGTTTATTCCATGGCGATTTTGTATGTTAATACATTATATGACAGAATTTATCCGGATTAAACCGGTTCAAATCGGATCCATCCGGTTCTAACTAATTCCATCCGTTTCAATCCAGTCCAGAGCAGTTGATACTGGTTCATATTAGGTTCAAACCGGTTTATTCCATGCCGATTTTGTATGTTAATACATTATTAGACATGATTTAATAAGGTTCAAACCGATTCAATTCGGGTCCAACCGGATCCAACTGGTTCCATACGTTTCAAAGCAGTCAAGAGCAGTTGATACTGGTTCATAACAGGCTCAAGGTGGATTATTCCATGACGATTTTGTATCTTAATTCAATATTGGACAGGTTTTCTCCGGTTCAAACCGGTTCAAACCGGTTCCATCAGGTTCTACCATGGATGCATCCGTTTCAAACCAGTACAGAGCAGTTGATACTGGTTCATAACCGGTTTATTCCATGCCGATTTTGTATCTTGACTCATTACTGGACAGGTTTTTTTCCGCTTTAAACCGGTTAAAACCGGTTCCATCCAGTTCTGAATGGTTCCATCCATTTCAAACCAGTCCAGAGCAGTTGATGCTGGTTCATAACCCGTTCAAACAGGTTTATTTCATGCCGATTTTGTATGTTAATACATTGTTGGACAGGTTTTATCCGGTTTAACCCGCTTCAAACCGGTTCCATCCGGATCCAACTGGTTCCATTCGTTTCAAACCAGTCCAGAGCAGTTGGTACTGGTTCATAAACGGTTCAAACCGGTTTATTCCTTGCCGATTTTATATTTTAATACATTTTTGGACAGGTTTTATCCGGTTTGAACCGGTTCAAACCGGCTCCATCCTGTTCTACCTGGTTCCATCCGTTTCAAACCAGTCATGAGCAGTTCGTCCTGGTTCATAACCGGTTCAAACCGGTTTATTCCATGCCGATTTTATATGTTAATTCATTATTTGACAGGTTTTATCCGGTTCAAACTGGTTCAAACCGGTTCCATCCGGTTCTGACTGGTTCCATCCGTTTCAAGCCGGTCCAGAGCAGTTGATACTGGTTCAGAACCGGTTCAAACCGGTTTATTCTATGCCGATTTTGTATATTAATACATTATTAGACTGGTTTTATCCGGTATAAATCGGTTCAAACCGGTTCCATCCGGTTCTCACTCGTTCCATCCGTTTCAAACCGGTCCAATGCAGTTGAAACTGTTCATAACCGGTTCAATCCGGTATATTCCATGCCGGTTTTGTATGTTAATACACTATTGGACAGGTTTCAACCGGTTGAAACCGGTTCAGACCGGTTCCATCCGGTTCTAAATGGTTCCATCCCTTTCAAACCAGTCCAGAGCAGTTGAGACTGGTTCAGAACCGGTTCAAACCGGTTTATTAGATGCCGATTTTGAATGTTAGTTCATTGTTGGACACGTTTTATCCGGTTTAAACTGGTTGAAACCGGTTCCATCCGGATCCAACTAGTTCCATCCGTTTCAAACCAGTCCAGAGCAGTTGAGACTGATTCATAACCGGTTGATACCGGTATATTCCATGCCGATTTTGGATGTTTATTCATTCCTGGACAGTTTTTATCCGCTTTAAACCGCTTCAAACCGGATCCATCCGGTTCTAACTGGTTCCATACGTTTCAAATCAGTCCAGAGCAGTTGATTCTGGTTCATAACGGGTTCAAACCGGTTTGTTCCATGCCTATTTTGTATGTTAATTCATTATTGAACAGGTTTTATCCATTTGAAACCGGTTCCATCCGGTTCCACCTAGTTCCTGCCGTTTCAAAACAGTCCAGAGCAGTTCATACTGGTTGATAACCGGTTCAAACCGGTTTCTTCCATGGCGATTTTGTATGTCAATACATTATTGGACAGGTTTTATCCGGTTTAACTCGCTTCAAACCGGTTCCATCCGGATCCAACTCTATTCCATCCGTTTCAAACCAGTCCAGAGCAGTTGATACTGGCTCATAAACGGTTAAAACCGGTTTATTCCATGGCGATTTTGTATGTTAATACAGTATTGGACAGGTTTTATTCGGTTTAAACCGGTTCAAACCGGTTCCATTCGGTTCTAACTGGTTCCATCCGTTTCAAAAAAGGCAAGAGCAGTTGAAAGTGGTTCAGAACCGTTCAAACCGGTTTATTAGATGCCGACTTTGTATGCTAATTCATCATTTGACAATCTTTATCCGGTTGAAGCCGAGTCAAACCGGTTCCATCCGGATCCAACTGGTTCCAAGCGTCCCAAATCACTCCAGAGCAGTTGATACTGCTTCTTAACAGTTTCAAAACGTTTTATTCCATGCCGATTTTCTATGTTAATTCATTATTCGACAGGTTTTTTCCAGGTTAAACCGATTCAAACCGGTTCCATCCGGTTCTAACTGGTTCCATCCGTTTCAGAACAGTTCAGAGCAGTTGATACTGGTTCAAAACCGGTTCAAACCGGTTTATTCCATGCCTATTTTGTATGTTAATACATTTTTGGTTTGGTTGTATCCGGTTCAAACCAGTTCAAACCGGTTCATCCGGATCTCACTGGTTCCATCCGTTTCAACCCGGTCCAAAGCAGTTGATACTGGTTCATATCCGGTTCAAACCGGTTTATTCCATGCCGATTTTGTATGTTAATACATTATTAGACAGGATTTAAAAGGTTGAAACCGATTCAATCCGTTCCAACCGGATCCAACTGATTCCATCCGTTTCAAACCAGTCAAGAGCAGTTGATACTGGTTCATAACAGGCTCAAACCGGATTATTCCATGACGATTTTGTATGTTAATTCATTATTGGACAGGTTTTCTCCGGTTCAAACCGGTTCGAACCGGTTCCATTAGGTTCTACCATGGATGCATCCGTTTCAAAATAGTCCAGAGCAGTTGATACTGGTTCATAACCGGTTCAAACCGGTTTATTCCATGCCGATTTTGTATGTCGACTCATTACAGGACAGATTTATCCGCTTTAAACCGGTTCAAACCGGTTCCATCCGGTTCTGAATGGTTCCATCCATTCCAAACCAGTCCAGAGCAGTTGATACTGGTTCAGAACCGGTTCAAACCGTTTTATTCCATGCCGATTTTGTATCTTAATACATCATTGGACAGGTTTTGTCCGGTTTAACTCGCTTCAAACAGGTTCCATCCGGATCCAACTGGTTCCATCCGTTTCAAACCAGTCCAGAGCAGTTGATACTCGCTCATAACCGGTTCAAACCGGTTTATTCCATGGCGATTTTGTATGTTAATATACTATTGGAAAGGTTTTATTCGGTTTGAACCGGTTTAAACCGGTTCCATCTGGTTCTAACTGGTTCCATCCGTTTCAAACCAGTCCAGAGCAGTTGATACTGGTTGATAACCGGTTCAAACCGTTTTATTCCATGCCGATTTTGTATGTTCATACATTTTTGGACAGGTTTTCTACGGATTGAACCGGTTCAAATAGGTTCCATCCGGTTCTAACTGGTTCCATCCGTTTCAAACCAGTCCAGAGCAGTTGGAACTGGTTCATAACCGGTTCAAACTGGTTTATTCCATGCCAATTTTATATGTTAATTCATTATTTGACACGTTTTATCCGCTTTAAACTGGTTCAAACCGGTTCCATTCGGTTCTGATTTGTTCCATCCGTTTCAAGCCGGTCCAGAGCAGTTGATACTGGTTCATAACCGGGTCAAACCGGTTTATTCGATGGCGATTTTGTATGTTAATACATTATTAGACTGGTTTTATCCGGTTTAAACCGGTTCAAACCGGTTCCATCCGGTTCTCATTGGTTCCATCCGTTTCCAACCGATCCAAAGCAGTTGAAACTGTTCATAACCGGTTCAAACCGGTACATTCTATTCCTGTTTTGAATGTTAATACACTATTCCACAGGTTTCAACCGGTTGAAACCGGTTCAATCCGGTTCCATCCGGATCCAACTGGTTCCATCTGTTTAAATCGAGTCAAGAGCACCTGATACTGATTCATAACAGGTTCAAACCGGTTTATTCCATGCCGATTTTGTACGTTAATTCATAATTGGATAGGTTTTATCCGGTTTAAACCGGTTCAAACCGGTTCCATCCGGTTCTAAATGGTTCCATCCGTTTCAAAAATGTCCAGAGCAATTGGGACTGGTTCAGAACCGGTTCAAACCGGTTTATTCGATGCCGATATTGAATGTTAATTCATTGTTGGACACGTTTTCTCCTATTTAAACCGGTTCAAACCGGCTCCATCCGGATCCAACTGGTTCCATCCGTTTCAAACCAGTCCAGAGCAGTTGATACTGGTTCATAACCGGTTGAAACCGGTTTATTCCATGCCTATTTGGTATGTTAATACACTATTCGACAGGTTTTAACAGGATGATACCCGTTCAATCCAGTTCCAACCGATTCTAACTGGTTCCATCCGTTTCCGAGAAGTCCAGAGCAGTTGATACTGGTTCAGAACCGGTTCATACCGGTTTATTCCATGGCGATTTTGTATGTTAATACATTATTTGACAGCATTTATCCGGATTAAACCGGTTCAAATCGGATCCATCCGGTTCTAACTAATTCCATCCGTTTCAAACCAGTCCAGAGCAGTTGATCTTGGTTCATAACCGGTTCAAACCGGTTTATTCCATGCCGATTTTATATGTTAATTCATTCTTTGACAGGTTTTATATGGTTTAAACCTGTTCAAACCGGTTCCATCTGGTTCTAACTGGGTCCATCCGTTTCAAAAAGGCAAGAGCAGTTGGAAGTGGTTCAGAACCGGTTCAAACCGGTTTATTAGATGCCGATTTTGTATGGCAATTCATCATTGGACAGTCTTTATTCGCTTGAAGCCGATTGAAACCGGTTCCATCCGGTTCTAAATGGTTCCAACCGTCTCAAACCAGTCCAGAGAAGTTGATATTGCTTCATAACAGGTTCAAACCGTTTTATTCTATGCCGATTTTCTATGTTAATTCTTTATTCGACCGGTTTTTTCCAGTTTTAACCGGTTCAGACCGGTTCCATCTGGTTCTAACTGGCTCCATCCGTTTCAAAACCGTCCAGAGCAGTTCATACTGGTTCAGAACCGGTTCAAACCGGTTTATTCCATGCCTATTTTGTATGTTAATACATTTTTGGATAGGTTGTATCCGGTTTAAACCAGTTCAAACCGGTTCATCCGGATCTCACTGGTTCCATCCGTTTCAAACCGGTCCAAAGTAGTTGATACTAGTTCATATTAGGTTCAAACCGGTTTATTCCATGGCGATTTTGTATGTTAATACATTATTAGACATGATTTAATAAGGTTCAAACCGATTCAATTAGGGTCCAACCGGATCCAACTGGTTCCATACGTTTCAAAGCAATCAAGAGCAGCTGATACTGGTTCATAACAGGCTCAAAGTGGATTATTCCATGACGATTTTGTATCTTAATTCATTATTGGACTGCTTTTCTCCGGTTAAAACCGGTTCAGACCGGTTCCATCAGGTTCTACCATGGATGCATCCGTTTCAAACCAGTCCAGAGCAGTTGATACTGGTTCATAACCGGTTCAAACAGGTTTATTCCATGCCGAATTTATATGTTAATATATTTTTGGACAGGTTTTATCCGGTTTCAACCGGTTCAAACCTTTTCCATCCGGTTCTAACTGGTTCCATACGTTTCAAACCAGTCCAGAGCAGTTGGTACTGGTTCATAAACGGTTCAAACCGGTCTATTCGATGCCGATTTTATATGTTAATTCATTATTTGACAGGTTTTACCCGGTGTAAACTGGTTCAAACCCGTTTAATCCGGTTCTGACTCGTTGCATCCGTTTCAAGCCGGTCCAGAGCAGTTGATACTGGTTCATAACCGGGTCAAACCGGTTTATTCCATGGCGATTTTGTATGTTAATACATTATTAGACTGGTTTTATCCGGATCAAACCGGTTCAAACCGGTTATATCCGGTTCTCATTGGTTCCATCCGTTTTAAACCGGTCCAATGCAGTTAAAACTGTTCATAACCGGTTCAAACCGGTATATTCCATGCCGGTTTTGTATGTTAATACACTATTGGACAGGTTTCAACCGGTTGAAACCGGTTCAGACCGGTTCCATCCGGTTCTAAATGGTTCCATCCGTTTCAAACCAGTCCAGAGCAGTTGAGACTGGTTCATAACCGGTTCAAACCGGTTTATTAGATGCCGATTTTGAATGTTAATTCATTGTTGGACACGTTTTATCCGGTTTAAACTGGTTGAAACCGGTTCCATCCGGATCCAGCTAGTTCCATCCGTTTCAAACCAGTCCAGAGCAGTTGAGACTGATTCATGACCGGTTGATACCGGTATATTCCATGCCGATTTTGAATGTTTATTCATTACTGGACAGTTTTTATCCGCTTTAAACCGGTTCAAACCGGATCCATCCGGTTCTAACTGGTTGCATACGTTTCAAACCAGTCCATAGCAGTTGATACTTGTTCATCACGGGTTCAAATCGGTTCATTCCATTCCCATTTTATATGTCAAGATATTATTAGACAGGTGTTATCCGGTTTAAACCGGTTCAAACCGGATCCATCCGGATCCAACTGGTTCCATCCGTTTCAAACCAGTCTAGAGCAGTTGATACTGGTTCATAACCGGTTCAATCCGGTTTATTCCATGCCGATTTTGTGAGTTTACTCATTACTGGACAGTTTGTATCCGCTTTAAACCGGTTCAAGCCGGTTCCATAAGGTTCTGAATGGCTCCATCCATTTGAAACCAGTCCAGAGCAGTTGATACTGGTTCATAACCGGTTCAAACCGGTTTATTCCATACCGATTTTGTATGTTAATTCATTATTGAACAGGTTTTATCCATTTGAAACCGGTTCCATCCGATTCCAACTGATTCCTGCCGTTTCAAAACAGTCCAGAGCAGTTCATACTGGTTGATAACCGGTTCAAACCGGTTTATTCCATGCCGATTTTGTATGTCAATACATTATTGGACAGGTTTTATCCGGTTTAACCCGCTTCAAACCGGTTCCATCCGGATCCAACTGATTCCATCCGTTTCAAACCAGTCCAGAGCAGTTGATACTGGCTCATAACCGGTTTAAACCGGTTTATTCCATGGCGATTTTGTATGTTAATACAGTATTGGACAGGTTTTATTCGGTTTAAACCGGTTCAAACCGGTTCCATCCGGTTCTAACTGGTTCCATCCGTTTCAAAAAAGGCAAGAGCAGTTGAAAGTGGTTCAGAACCGTTCAAACCGGTTTATTAGATGCCGACTTTGTATGTTAATTCATCATTGGACACTCTTTATCCGGTTGAAGCCGAATCAAACCGGTTCCATCCCGATCCAACTGGTTCCAACCGTCCCAAATCAGTCCAGAACAGTTGATACTGCTTCTTAACAGTTTCAAAACGTTTTATTCTATGCCGATTTTCTATGTTAATTCATTATTCGCCAGGTTTTTTCCAGTTTAAACCGGTTCAAGCCGGTTCCATCCGGTTCTAACTGGTTCCATCCGTTTCAGAACAGTCCAGAGCAGTTGATACTGCTTCAAAGCCGGTTCAAACCGGTTTATTCCATGCCTATTTTGTATGTTAATACATTTTTGGATAGGTTGTATCCGGTTTAAACCAGTTCAAACCGGTTCATCCGGATCTCACTGGTTCCATCCCTTTCAAACCGGTCCAAAGCAGTTGATACTAGTTCATATCCGGTTGAAACCGGTTTATTCCATGCCGATTTTGTATGTTAATACATTATTAGACAGGATTTAAAAGGTTGAAACCGATTCACTCCGGTTCCAACCGGATCCAACTGGTTCCATCCGTTTCAAACCAGTCAAGAGCAGTTGATACTGGTTCATAACAGGCTCAAACCGGATTATTCCATGACGATTTTGTATGTTAATTCATTATTGGACAGGTTTTCTCCGGTTCAAACCGGTTCGGAAAGGTTCCATCAGGTTCTACCATGGATGCATCCGTTTCAAAATAGTCCAGAGCAGTTGATACTGGTTCATAACCGGTTCAAACCGGTTTATTCCATGCCGATTTTGTATGTTGACTCATTCCTGGACAGTTTTTATCCGCTTTAAACCGCTTCAAACCGGTTCCATCCGGTTCTGAATGGTTCCATCCATTTCAAACCAGTCCAGAGCAGTTGAAACTATTTCAGAACCGGTTCAAACCGGCTTCTTCCATGCCGATTTTGTATGTTAATACATTGTTGGACAGGTTTTATCCGGTTTAACCCGCTTCAAACCGGGTCCATCCGGATCCAACTGGTTCCATCCGTTTCAAACCAGTCCAGAGCAGTTGGTACTGGTTCATAAACGGTTCAAACTGGTTTATTCCTTGCCGATTTTATATTTTAATACATTTTTGGACAGGTTTTATCCGGTTTGAACCGGTTCAAACGGGTTCCATCCGGTTCTAACTGGTTCCATCCGCTTCAAACCAGTCCAGAGCAGTTGGTACTGGTTCATACACGCTTCAAACCGGTCTATTCCATGCCGATTTTATATGTTAATTCATTATTTGACAGGTTTTATCCGGTGTAAACTGGTTCAAACCCGTTCCATCCGGTTCTGACTGGTTCGATCCGTTTCAGGCCGGTCCAGAACAGTTGATACTGGTTCATAACCGGCTCAAACCGGTTTATTCCATGGCGATTTTGTATGTTAATACATTATTAGACTGGTGTTATCCGGTTTAAACCGGTTCAAACCGGTTCCATCTGGTTATCATTGGTTCCATCCGTTTTAAACCGGTCCAAAGCAGTTAAAACTGTTCATAACCGGTTCAAACCGGTATATTCCATGCCGGTTTTGTATGTTAATACACTATTGGACAGGTTTCAACCGGTTGAAACCGGTTCAGACCGGTTCCATCCGGTTCTAAATGGTTCCATCCGTTTCAAAAATGTCCAGGGCAGTTGAGACTGGTTCAGAACCGGTTCAAACCGGTTTATTAGATGCCGATTTTGAATGTTAGTTCATTGTTGGACACGTTTTATCCGGTTTAAACTGGTTGAAACCGGTTCCATCCGGATCCAGCTAGTTCCATCCGTTTCAAACCAGTCCAGAGCAGTTGAGACTAATTCATGACCGGTTGATACCGGTATATTCCATGCCGATTTTGGATGTTGATTCATTCCTGGACAGTTTTTATCCGCTTTAAACCGGTTCAAACCGGATCCATCCGGTTCTAACTGGTTCCATACGTTTCAAATCAGTCCAGAGCAGTTGATACTGGTTCATAACGGGTTCAAACCGGTTTATTCCATGCCGATTTTGTATGTCAATACATTATTGGACAGGTTTTATCCGGTTTAACTCGCTTCAAACCGGTTCCATCCGGATCCAACTGATTCCGTTTCAAACCAGTCCAGAGCAGTTGATACTGGCTCATAAACGGTTAAAACCGGTTTATTCCATGGCGATTTTGTACGTTAATACAGTATTGGACAGGTTTTGTTCGGTTTAAACCGGTTCAGACCGGTTCCATCCGGTTCTAACTGGTTCCATCCGTTTCAAAAAAGGCAAGAGCAGTTGAAAGTGGTTCAGAACCGTTCAAACCGGTTTATTAGATGCCGACTTTGTATGCTAATTCATCATTGGACACTCTTTATCCGGTTGAAGCCGAGTCAAACCGGTTCCATCCCGATCCAACTGGTTCCAACCGTCCCAAATCAGTCCAGAGCAGTTGATACTGCTTCTTAACAGTTTCAAAACGTTTTATTCCATGCCGATTTTCTATGTTAATTCATTATTTGACAGGTTTTTTCCAGCTTAAACCGGTTCAAACCGGTTCCATCCGGTTCTAACTGGTTCCATCCGTTTCAGAACAGTCCAGAGCAGTTGATACTGCTTCAAAACCGGTTCAAACCGGTTTATTCCATGCCTATTTTGTATGTTAATACATTTTTGGATAGGTTGTATCCGGTTCAAACCAGTTCAAACCGGTTCATCCGGATCTCACTGGTTCCATCCCTTTCAAACCGGTCCAAAGCAGTTGATACTAGTTCATATCCGGTTGAAACCGGTTTATTCCATGCCGATTTTGTATGTTAATACACAATTCGACTGTTTTTAACAGGTTGAAACCCGTTCAATCCAGTTCCAACCGATTCTAACTGGTTCCATCCGTTTCAGAGAAGTCCAGAGCAGTTGATACTGGTTCAGAACCGGTTCAAACCGGTTTATTCCATGGCGATTTTGTATGTTAATACATTATATGACAGAATTTATCCGGATTAAACCGGTTCAAATCGGATCCATCCGGTTCTAACTAATTCCATCCGTTTCAATCCAGTCCAGAGCAGTTGATACTGGTTCATATTAGGTTCAAACCGGTTTATTCCATGCCGATTTTGTATGTTAATACATTATTAGACATGATTTAATAAGGTTCAAACCGATTCAATTCGGGTCCAACCGGATCCAACTGGTTCCATACGTTTCAAAGCAGTCAAGAGCAGTTGATACTGGTTCATAACAGGCTCAAGGTGGATTATTCCATGACGATTTTGTATCTTAATTCAATATTGGACAGGTTTTCTCCGGTTCAAACCGGTTCAAACCGGTTCCATCAGGTTCTACCATGGATGCATCCGTTTCAAACCAGTACAGAGCAGTTGATACTGGTTCATAACCGGTTTATTCCATGCCGATTTTGTATGTTGACTCATTACTGGACAGATTTTTTTTTCCGCTTTAAACCGGTTCAAACCGGTTCCATCCAGTTCTGAATGGTTCCATCCATTTCAAACCAGTCCAGAGCAGTTGATATGGTTCATAACCGGTTCAAACAGGTTTATTAAATGCCGATTTTGTATGTTAATACATTGTTGGACAGGTTTTATCCGGTTTAACCCGCTTCAAACCGGTTCCATCCGGATCCAACTGGTTCCATCCGTTTCAAACCAGTCCATAGCAGTTGGTACTGGTTCATAAACGGTTCAAAACCGGTTTATTCCTTGCCGATTTTATATTTTAATACATTTTTGGACAGGTTTTATCCGGTTTGAACCGGTTCAAACCGGTTCCATCCGGTTCTAACTGGTTCCATCCGTTTCAAACCAGTCCAGAGCAGTTGGTACTGGTTCATAAACGGTTCAAACCGGTCTATTCCATGCCGATTTTATATGTTAATTCATTATTTGACAGGTTTTATCCGGTGTAAACTGGTTCAAACCCGTTCCATCCGGTTCTGACTGGTTCCATCCGTTTCAAGCCGGTCCAGAACAGTTGATACTGGTTCATAACCGGGTCAAACCGGTTTATTCCATGGCGATTTTGTATGTTAATACATTATTAGACTGGTTTTATCCGGTTTAAACCGGTTCAAACCGGTTCCATCTGGTTATCATTGGTTCCATCCGTTTTAAACCGGTCCAAAGCAGTTAAAACTGTTCATAACCGGTTCAAACCGGTATATTCCATGCCGGTTTTGTATGTTAATACACTATTGGACAGGTTTCAACCGGTTGAAACCGGTTCAGACCGGTTCCATCCGGTTCTAAATGGTTCCATCCGTTTCAAAAATGTCCAGAGCAGTTGAGACTGGTTCAGAACCGGTTCAAACCGGTTTATTAGATGCCGATTTTGAATGTTAGTTCATTGTTGGACACGTTTTATCCGGTTTAAACTGGTTGAAACCGGTTCCATCCGGATCCAACTAGTTCCATCCGTTTCAAACCAGTCCAGAGCAGTTGAGACTGATTCATAACCGGTTGATACCGGTATACTCCATGCCGATTTTGGATGTTGATTCATTCCTGGACAGTTTTTATCCGCTTTAAACCGGTTCAAACCGGATCCATCCGGTTCTAACTGGTTCCATACGTTTCAAATCAGTCCAGAGCAGTTGATACTGGTTCATAACGGGTTCAAACCGGTTTATTCCATACCGATTTTGTATGTTAATTCATTATTGAACAGGTTTTATCCATTTGAAACCGGTTCCATCCGGTTCCACCTAGTTCCTGCCGTTTCAAAACAGTCCAGAGCAGTTCATACTGGTTGATAACCGGTTCAAACCGGTTTATTCCATGCCGATTTTGTATGTCAATACATTATTGGACAGGTTTAATCCGGTTTAACTCGCTTCAAACCGGTTCTATGTTGATCCAACTCTATTCCATCCGTTTCAAACCAGTCCAGAGCAGTTGATACTGGCACATAAACGGTTAAAACCGGTTTATTCCATGGCGATTTTGTATGTTAATACAGTATTGGACAGGTTTTGTTCGGTTTAAACCGGTTCAGACCGGTTCCATCCGGTTCTAACTGGTTCCATCCGTTTCAAAAAAGGCAAGAGCAGTTGAAAGTGGTTCGGAACCGTTCAAACCGGTTTATTAGATGCCGACTTTGTATGCTAATTCATCATTGGACACTCTTTATCCGGTTGAAGCCGAGTCAAACCGGTTCCATCCCGATCCAACTGGTTCCAACCGTCCCAAATCAGTCCAGAGCAGTTGATACTGCTTCTTAACAGTTTCAAAACGTTTTATTCCATGCCGATTTTCTATGTTAATTCATTATTTGACAGGTTTTTTCCAGCTTAAACCGGTTCAAACCGGTTCCATCCGGTTCTAACTGGTTCCATCCGTTTCAGAACAGTCCAGAGCAGTTGATACTGCTTCAAAACCGGTTCAAACCGGTTTATTCCATGCCTATTTTGTATGTTAATACATTTTTGGATAGGTTGTATCCGGTTCAAACCAGTTCAAACCGGTTCATCCGGATCTCACTGGTTCCATCCCTTTCAAACCGGTCCAAAGCAGTTGATACTAGTTCATATCCGGTTGAAACCGGTTTATTCCATGCCGATTTTGTATGTTAATACACAATTCGACTGTTTTTAACAGGTTGAAACCCGTTCAATCCAGTTCCAACCGATTCTAACTGGTTCCATCCGTTTCAGAGAAGTCTAGAGCAGTTGATACTGGTTCAGAACCGGTTCAAACCGGTTTATTCCATGGCGATTTTGTATGTTAATACATTATATGACAGAATTTATCCGGATTAAACCGGTTCAAATCGGATCCATCCGGTTCTAACTAATTCCATCCGTTTCAATCCAGTCCAGAGCAGTTGATACTAGTTCAAATCCGGTTGAAACCGGTTTATTCTATCCCGATTTTGTATGTTAATACATTATTAGACAGGATTTAAAAGGTTGAAACCGATTCACTCCGGTTCCAACCGGATCCAACTTGTTCCATCCGTTTCAAACCAGTCAAGAGCAGTTGATACTGGTTCATAACAGGCTCAAACCGGATTATTCCATGACGATTTTGTATGTTAATTCATTAGTGGACAGGTTCTCTCCGGTTCAAACCGGTTCGAACCGGTTCCATCAGGTTCTACCATGGATGCATCCGTTTCAAAATAGTCCAGAGCAGTTGATACTGGTTCATAACCGGTTCAAACCGGTTTATTCCATGCCGATTTTGTATGTTGACTCATTACTGGACAGTTTTTATCCGCTTTAAACCGCTTCAAACCGGTTCCATCCGGTTCTGAATGGTTCCATCCATTTCAAACCAGTCCAGAGCAGTTGAAACTATTTCAGAACCGGTTCAAACCGGTTTCTTCCATCCCGATTTTGTATGTTAATACATTATTGGACAGGTTTTATCCGGTTTAACCCGCTTCAAACCGGTTCCATCCGGATCCAACTGGTTCCATCCGTTTCAAACCAGTCCAGTGCACTTGATACTGACTCATACCCGGTTCAAACCGTTTTATTCCATGGCGATTTTGTATGTTAATGCATTACTGGACAGGTTTTATTCTGTTTAAACCGGTTCAAACCGGTTCCATCCGGTTCTAACTGGTTCCATCCGTTTCAAAAAAGTCCAGAGCAGTTGATAGTGATTCAGAACCGGTTCAAACCGGTTTATTAGATGCCGATTTTGTATGTTAATTCATTATTGGACAGGTTTTATCCGGTTCAAACCGGTTCAAACGGGTTCCACCCGGATCCAACTTTTTCCAACTGTTTCAAACCAGTCCAGATCAGTTGATACTGGTTGATAACCGCTTCAAACCGTTTTATTCCCTGCCGATTTTGTATGTTAATACATCTTTGGACAGGTTTTGTCCGGTTTGAACCGGTTCAAACCGGCTCCATCCTGTTCTACCTGGTTCAAACCAGTCATGAGCAGTTCGTCCTGGTTCATAACCGGTTCAAACCGGTTTATTCCATGCCGATTTTATATGTTAATTCATTATTTGACAGGTTTTATCCGGTTCAAACTGGTTCAAACCGGTTCCATCCGGTTCTGACTGGTTCCATCCGTTTCAAGCCGGTCCACAGCAGTTGATACTGGTTCAAAACCGGTTCAAACCGGTATATTCCATGCCTGTTTTGTATATTAATACACCATTGGACAGGTTTCAACCGGTTCAAACCGGTTCAATCCGGTTACATCCGGATCCAACTGGTTCCATCCGTTTCAATCCAGTCAAGAGCACTTGATACTGGTTCATAACAGGTTCACACCGTTTTATTTCATGCCGATTTTGTACGCTAATTCATAATTGGACAGGTTTTACCCGGTTTAAACCGGTTCAAACCGGTTCCATCCGGTTCTAACTGGTTCCATACGTTTCAAACCAGTCCAGAGCAGTTGATACTGGTTCATAACGGGTTCAAATCGGTTTATTCCATGCCGATTTTGTATCTTATGACATTATTGGACAGGTTTTATCCGGTTCAAACCGGTTCAAACTGGTTCCATTCGGTTCTAACTGGTTCCATCCGTTTCAAACCGGTCCAGAGCAGTTGATACTGGCTCATATCCGGTTCGAACCTTTTTATTACATACCGATTTTGTATTTTAATTCATTATTGGACACGATTTATGCGGCTTAGACCAGTTCAACCCGGTTCCATCCGGTTCTTACTGGTTCCAGCCGTTTCAAACCAGTCCAGAGCACTTGATACTGGTTCAAAACCGGTTAAAACCGGTTTATTTGATGCCGATTTTGTATGTTAATACATTATTTGACAGCAATTATCCGGATTAAACTGGTTCAAATCGGTTCCATAAGGTTCTAACTAATTCCATCCGTTTCAATCCAGTCCAGAGCAGTTGATCAAGGTTCATAACCGGTTCAAACCGGTTTATTCCATGCCGATTTTATATGTTAATTCATTATTTGACAGGTTTTATATGGTTTAATCCTGTTCAAACCGGTTCCATCCAGTTCTAACTGGGTCCATCCGTTTCAAAAAGGTAAGAGCAGTTGAAAGTGGTTCAGAACCGATTCAAACCGGTTTATTAGATGCCGATTGTGTATGGTAATTCATCATTGGACAGTCTTTATTCGCTTGAAGCCGATTCAGACCGATTCCATCCGGATCCAACTGGTTCCAACCGTCTCAAACCAGTCCAGAGCAGTTGATGCTGGTTCAGAACCGGTTCAAACCGGTTTATTCCATGCCTATTTTGTATGTTCATACATTTTTGGATAGGTTGTATCCGGTTTAAACCAGTTCAAAACGGTTCATCCGGATCTCACTAGTTCCATCCGATTGAAACCGGTCCAAAGCAGTTGATACTGGTTCATATTAGGTTCAAACCGGTTTATTCCATGCCGATTTTGAACGTTAATACAATATTAGACAGAATTTAGTAAGGTTGAAACCGATTCAATCCGGTTCCAACCGGATCCAACTGGTTCCATACGTTTCAAACCAGTCAAGAGCAGTTGATACTGGTTCATAACATGCTCAAACCGGATTATTCCATGACGATTTTGTATCTTAATTCATTATTGGACAGGTTTTATCCGGTTCAAACCGGTTCCATCAGGTTTTACCATGGATGCATCCGTTTCAAACCAGTCATGAGCAGTTGACACTGTTTCATATCCGATTCAAACCGGTTTATTCCATGCCGATTTTGTATGTTGACTCATTACTATACAGTTTTTATCCGCTGTAAAACGGTTCCATCCGGTTCTGAATGGTACCATCCATTTCAAACCAGTCCAGAGCAGTTGATACTGGTTCATAACCGGTTCAAATCGGTTTATTCCATGCCGATTTTGTATGTTAATACATTATTGGACAGGTTTTCTCCGGTTTAACCCGCTTCAAACCGGTTCCAACCGGATCCAACTGGTTCCATCCGTTTCAAACCAGATCAGAGCAGTTGATACTGGTTGATAACCGGTTCAAACCGTTTTATTCCATGCCGATTTTGTATGTTAATACATTATTAGACTGGTTTTATCCGGTTTAAACCGGTTCAAACCGGTTCCATCCGGTTCTCACTGGTTCCATCCGTTTCAAACCGGTCCAAAGCAGTTGAAGCTGTTCATAACCGATTCAAACCGGTATATTCCATGCCGTTTTTGTATGTTAATACACTATTGGACAGGTTTCAACCGGTTGAGACCTGTTCGAAGGGGTTCCATCCGGTTCTAAATGGTTCCATCCGTTTCAAAAATGTCCAGAGCAGTTGAGACTGGTTCAGAACCGGTTCAAACCGATTTATCAGATGCCGATTTTGAATGTCAATTCATTGTTGGACACGTTTTATCCGGTTTAAACTGGTTCAAACCGGTTCCATCCGGATCCAACTGGTTCCATCCGTTTCAAAAATGTCCAGAGAAGTTGATACTGATTCATTTCCGGTTGATACAGGTTTATTCCATGCCGATTTTGGATGTTGATTCATTACAGGTCAGTTTTTATCCTCTTTAAACCGGTTCAAACCGGATCCATCCGGTTCTAACTGGTTCCATACGTTTCAAACCAGTCCAGAGCAGTTGATACTGGTTCATAACGGGTTCAAATCGGTTTATTCCATGCCGATTTTGTATCATAGGACATTATTGGACAGGTTTTCTCCGGTTTAAACCGGTTCAAACTGGTTCCATCCGGTTCTAACTGGTTCCATCCGTTTCAAACCAGTCCAGAGCAGTTGATACTGGCTCATATCCGGTTCGAACCTTTTTATTACATGCCGATTTTGTATTTTAATTCATTATTGGACACGATTTATGCGGCTTAGACCAGTTCAACCCGGATCCATCCGGTTCTTACTGGTTCCATCCGTTTCAAACCAGTCCAGAGCACTTGATTCTGGTTCATAACCGGTTAAAACCGGTTTATTCCATGCCGATTTTGTATGTTAATACACTTTTCGACAGTTTTAACAGGTTGAAACCCGTTCAATCCAGTTCCTACCGATTCTAACTGGTTCCATCCGTTGCAGAGAAGTCCAGAATAGTTGATACTGGTTCAGAACCGGTTGAAACCGGTTTATTCCATGGCGATTTTGTATGTTAATGCATTATTTGACAGCATTTATCCGGGTTAAACCGGTTCAAATCGGGTCCATCCGGTTCTAACCAATTCCATCCGTTTCAAAATAGTCCAGAGCAGTTGATACTGGTTCATAACCGGTTCAAACCGGTTTATTCCATGCCGATTTTATATGTTAATTCATTATTTGACAGGTTTTATATGGTTTAAACCTGTTCAAACCGGTTCCATCCGGTTCTAACTGGGTCCATCCGTTTCAAAAATGTCCAGACCAGTTGAGACTGGTTCAGAACCGGTTCAAACCGGTTTATTAGATGCCGATTTTGAATGTTAATTCATTGTTGGACACGTTTTTTCCGGTTTAAACTGGTTGAGACCGGTTCCATCCGGATCCAGCTAGTTCCATCCGTTTCAAACCAGTCCAGAGCAGTTGAGACTGATTCATGACCGGTTGATACCGGTATATTCCATGCCGATTTTGGATGTTTATTCATTACTGGACAGTTTTTATCCGCTTTAAACCGGTTCAAACCGGATCCATCCGGTTCTAACTGGTTCCATACGTTTCAAACCAGTCCATAGCAGTTGATACTTGTTCATAACGGGTTCAAATCGGTTCATTCCATTCCCATTTTATATGTCAAGATATTATTGGACAGGTGTTCTCCGGTTTAAACCGGTTCAAACCGGTTCCATCCGGATCCAACTGGTTCCATCCGTTTCAAACCAGTCTAGAGTAGTTGATACTGGTTCATAACCGGTTCAATCCGGTTTTTTCCATCCCGATTTTGTGAGTTTACTCATTACTGGACAGTTTGTATCCGCTTTAAACCGGTTGAAGCCGGTTCCATAAGGTTGTGAATGGTTCCATCCATTTGAAACCAGTCCAGAGCAGTTGATACTGGTTCAGAACCGTTTCAAACCGGTTTATTCCATGCCGATTTTGTATGTTAATTCATTATTGAACAGGTTTTATCCATTTGAAACCGGTTCCATCCGGTTCTAACTGGTTCCATCCGTTTCAAAACAGTCCAGAGCAGTTGATACTGGTTCAGAACCGGTTCAAACCGGTTTATTCCATGCCTATTTTGTATGTTCATACATTTTTGGATAGGTTGTGTCCGGTTTCAACCAGTTCAAACCGGTTCATCAGGATCTCACTAGTTCCATCCGTTTGAAACCGGTCCAAAGCAGTTGATACTGGTTCATATTAGGTTCAAACCGTTTATTCAATGCCGATTTTGAATGTTAATACAATATTAGACAGTATTTAATAAGGTTGAAACCGATTCAATCCGGTTCCAACCGGATCCAAATGGTTCCATACGTTTCAAACCAGTCAAGAGCAGTTGATACTGGTTCATAACAGGCTCAAACCGGATTATTCCATGACGATTTTGTATCTTAATTCATTATTGGACAGGTTTTCTCCGGTTCAAACCGGTTCAAACCGGTTCCATCAGGTTTTACCATGGATGCATCCGTTTCAAACCAGTCCACAGCAGTTGATACTGGTTCATAACCGGTTCAAACCGGTTTATTCCATGCCGATTTTGTATCTTGACTCATTATTGGACAGTTTTTATCCGCTGTAAAACGGTTCCATCCGGTTCGTCATGGTACCATCCATTTCAAACCAGTGCAGAGCAGTTGATACTGGTTCATAACCGGTTCAAATCGGTTTATTCCATGCCGATTTTGTATGTTAATACATTATTGGACAAATTTTCTCCGGTTTAACCCGCTTCAAACCGGTTCCATCCGGATCCAACTGGTTCCATCCGTTTCAAACCAGTCCAGGGCAGTTGATAGTGGTTGATAACCGGTTCAAACCGTTTTATTCCATGCCGATTTTGTATGTTAATACTTTTTTGGACAGGTTTTATCCGGTACTAGCTGGTTCCATCCGTTTCAAACCAGTCCAGAGCAGTTGGTACTGGTTCATAACCGGTTCAAACCGGTTTATTCCATGCCGATTTTATGTATTAATTCATTATTTGACAGGTTTTATCCGCTTGAAACTGGTTCAAACCCGTTCCATCCGGTTCTGACTGGTTCCATCCGTTTCAAGCCGGTCCAGAGCAGTTGATACTGGTTCATAACCGGGTCTTACCGGTTTATTCCATGGCGATTTTGTATGTTAATACATTATTAGACTGGTTTTATCCGGTTTAAACCGGTTCAAACCGGTTCCATCCGGTTCTCACTGGTTCCATCCGTTTCAAACCGGTCCAAAGCAGTTGAAACTGTTCATAACCGATTCAAACCGGTATATTCCATGCCGGTTTTGTATGTTAATACACTATTGGACAGCTTTCAACCGGTTGAAACCGCTTCGATCCGTTCCATCCGGTTTTAAATGGTTCCATCCGTTTCAAAAATGTCCAGAGCAGTTGAGACTGGTTCAGAACCGGTTCAAACCGATTTATTAGATGCCGATTTTGAATGTTAATTCATTGTTGGACACGTTTTATCCGGTTCAAACTGGTTCAAACCGGTTCCATCCGGATCCAACTGGTTCCATCCGTTTCAAAAATGTCCAGAGAACTTGATACTGATTCATAACCGGTTGATACAGGTTTATTCCATGCCGATTTTGGATGTTAATTCATTACAGGACAGTTTTTATCCGCTTTAAACCGGTTCAAACCGGATCCATCCGGATCTAACTGGTTCCATACGTTTCAAACCAGTCCAGAGCAGTTGATACTGGTTCATAATGGGTTCAGATCGGTTTATTCCATGACGATGTTGTATCTTAAGACATTATTGGACAGGTGTTATCCGGTTTAAACCGGTTCAAACCGGTTCCATCCGGATCCTACTGGATCCATCCGTTTCAAACCAGTCTGGAACAGTTGATACTGGTTCATAACCGGTTCAAACCGGTTTATTCCATGCCGATGTTGTGAGTTGACTCATTACTGGACAGTTTGTATCCGCTTTACACCGGTTCAAACCGGTTCCATAAGGTTCTGAATGGTTCCATCCATTTTAACCCAGTCCAGAGCAGTTCATACTGGTTCAGAACAGGTTCAAACCGGTTTATTCCATACCAATTTTGTATGTTAATTCGGTTTTAACCGGTTCAAACAGGTTCCATCTGGTTCTCATCGGTTCCATCCGTTTAGAACCGGTCCAAGGCAGTTGAAACTGTTCATAACCGGTTCAAACCGGTATATTCCATGCCGGTTTTGTATGTTAATACACTATTGGACAGGTTTCAACCGGTTGAAACCGGTTCAATCCGGTTCCATCCGGATCCAACTGGTTCCATCCCTTTCAATCCAGTCAAGAGCACTTGATACTGGTTTATAACAGGATCACACCGGTTTTTTCCATGCCGATTTTGTATGTCAATTCATAATTGGACAGGTTTTATCCGGTTTAAACCGGTTCAAACCGGTTCCATCCCGTTCTAAATGTTTCCATCCGTTTCAAAAATGTCCAGAGCAGTTGAGACTGGTTCAGAACTGGCTCAAACCGGTTTATTAGATGCCGATTTTGTATCTTCATTCCTTACTGGACAGGTTTTATCAGGTTTGAACCGGTTCAGACCGGTTCCATCCGGTTCTAACTGGTTCCATCCGTTTCAAACCTGTCCAGAGCAGTTGATTCTGGTTCATAACCGGATGAAAGCGGTTTATTCCATGCCGATTTTGGATGTTGATTCATTACTGGACAGTTTTTATCCGCTTTTTACAGGTTCAAACCGGTTCCATCCGGTTCTAACTGGTTCCATACGTTTCAAACCAGTCCAGAGCAGTTGATACTGGTTCATAACGGGTTCAAATCGGTTTATTCCATGCCGATTTTGTATGTTAAGGCATTATTAGACAGGTTTTACCCGGTTTAAACCGGTTCAAACTGGTTCCATCCGGTTCTAACTGGTTCCATCCGTTTCAAAACAGTCCAGAGCAGTAGATACTGGCTCATATCCGGTTCAAACCGGTTTATTCCATGCCAATTTTGTATTTTAATTCATTTTTGGACAGGATTTATCCGCTTAAACCGGTTCAACCCGGTTCCATCCGGTTCTTACTTCTTCCATCCGTTTCAAACCAGTCCAGACCACTTGATACTGGTTCATAACCGGATAAAACCGGTTTATTCTATGCCGATTTTGTATGTGAATAAACTATTGGACAGGTTTTAACAGGTTGAAACCCGTTCAATCCAGTTCCAACCGATTCTATCTGGTTCCATCCGTTTCAGAGAAGTCCAGAGCAGTTGATACTGGTTCAGAACCGGTTCAAACCGGTTTATTCCATGGCGATTTTGTATGTTAATACATTATTGGACAGCTTTTATCCGGATTAAACCGGTTCAAATCGGATCCATCCGGTTGTAACTATTTCCATCCGTTTCAAACCAGTCCAGAGCAGTTGATCCTAGTTCATAACCGGTTCAAACCGGTTTCTTCCATGCCAATTTTGTATGTTGACTCATTACTGGACAGTTTTTATCAGCTTTAAACCGGTTCAAACCGATTCCATCCGGTTCTGAATGGTTCCATCCATTTCAAAGAAGTCCAGAGCAGTTGATACTATTTCAGAACCGGTTCAAACCGGTTTCTTCCATGCCGATTTTGTATGTTAATACATTATTTTACAGGTTTTATCCGGTTTAACCCGCTTCAAACCGGTTCCATCCGGATCCAACTGGTTCCATCCGTTTCAATCCAGTCCAGAGCAGTTGAAACTGACTCATACCCGGTTCAAACCGTTTTATTCCATGGCGATTTTGATTGTTAATGCATTATTGGACAGGTTTTATTCGGTTTAAACCGCTTCAAACCGGTTCCATCCGGTTCCAACTTGTTCCATCCGTTTTAAAAAAGTCCAGAGCAGTTGATAGTGATTCAGAACCGGTTCAAACAGGTTTATTAGATGCGGATTTTGTATGTTAATTCATTATTGGACAATTTTTATCCGGTTCCAACCGGTTCAAACGGGTTCCATGCGGATCCAATTGGTTCCATCCGTCTCAAACCAGTCCAGAGCAGTTGACACTATTTGATAACCGGTTGAAACCGTTTTATTCCATGCCGATTTTTTATGTTAATACATTTTTGGACAGGTTTTATCCGGTTTGAACCGGTTCTAACCGATTCCATCCTGTTCTACCTGGTTCCATCCGTTTCAAACCAGTCCAGAGCAGTTCGTCCTGGTTCATAAACGGTTCAAACCGGTTTATTCCATGCCGGTTTTGTATGTTAATACACTATTGGACAGGTTTTATCCTGTTTAAACCGGTTCAACCCGGTTCCATCTGGTTTTAACTCGTTGCATACGTTTCAACCAGTCCAGAGCATTTGATACTGGTTCATAACGGGTTCAAATCGGTTTATTCCATGCCGATTTTGTATCTTAGGACATTATTCGACAGGATTTATCCGGTTTAAACCGGTTCAAACTGGTTCCATCCGGTTCTAACTGGTTCCATCCGTTTCAAACCCGTCCAGAGCAGTTGATGCTGGCTCATATCCGGTCCAAACCGGTTTATTACATGCCGTTTTTGTATTTCAATTCATTATTGGACAGGATTTATCCGGCTTAAACCAGTTCAACCCGGTTCCATCCGGTTCTTACTGGTTCCATCCGTTTCAACCCAGTCCAGAGCACTTGATACTGCTTCATAGACGGTTAAAACCAGTTTATTCCATGCCGATTTTGTATGTTAATACACTATTCGACAGCTTTTAACAGGTTGAAACTCGTTCAGTCCAGTTCCAACCGATTCTAACTGGTTCCATCCGTTTCAAACCAGTCAAGAGCAGTTGATACTGATTAATAACCGGTTGATACCGGTTTATTCCATGCCGATTTTGGATGCTGATTCATTACTTTAGAGTTTTTATCCGCTTTAACCCGGTTCGACCCGGATTCATCCGGTTCTAACTGGTTCCATACGTTTCAAACCAGTCCGGAGCAGTTGATACTGGTTCATAACGGGTTCAACTCGGTTTATTCCATTCCGATTTTGTATGTTAAGACATTATTGGACAGGTGTAATCCGGTTTAAACCGCTTCAAACCGGTTCCATCCGGATCCAACTGGTTCCATCCGTTTCAAACCAGTCTAGAGCAGTTGATACTGGTTCATAACCGGTTCAGACCGGTTTATTCCATGCCGATTTTGTGATTGACTCATTACTGGACAGTTTGTATTCGCTTTAAACCGGTTCAAACCTGTTCCATAAGGTTCTGAATGGTTCCGTCCATTTGAACCCAGTCCAGAGCAGTTGATACTGGTTCAGAACCGGTTCAAACCGGTTTATTCCATGCCGATTTTGGATGTTAAATCATTATTGGACAGGTTTTATCCGTTTGAAACCGGTTCCATCCGGTTCCAACTGGTTCCATCCGTTTCAAAACAGTCCAGAGCAGTTCATACTGGTTGATAACCGGTTAAAACCGTTTTATTCCATGCCAATTTTGTATGTTAATACAGTATTGGACAGGTCTTATTCGGTTTAAACCGGTTCGAACCGGTTCCATCCGGTTCTAACTGCTTCCATCCGTTTCAAAAAAGGCAAGAGCAGTTGAAAGTGGTTCAGAACCGGTTCAAACCGGTTTATTAAATGCCGACTTTGTATGTTAATTCATCATTGGACAGTCTTTATCCGGTTGAAGCCGAGTCTAACCGGTTCTATCCGGATCCAACTGGTTCCAACCGTCTCAAATCAGTCCAGAGCAGTTGATACTGCTTCTTAACAGTTTCAAAACGTTTTATTCCATGCCGATTTTCTATGTTAATTCATTATTCGACAGGTTTTTTCCAGTTTCAACCGGTTCAAACCGGTTCCATCCGGTTCTAACTGGTTCCATCCGTTTCAGAACAGTCCAGAGCAGTTGATACTGGTTCAAAACCGGTTCAAACCGGTTTATTCCATGCCTATTTTGTATGTTAATACATTTTTGGATAGGTTGTATCCGGTTTAAACCAGTTCAAACCGGTTCATCCGGATCTCACTGGTTCCATCCGTTTCAAGCCAGTCAAGAGCAGTTGATACTGGTTCATAACAGGCTCAAACCGGATTATTCCATGACGATTTTGTATGGTAATTCATTATTGGACAGGTTCTCTCCGGTTCAAACCTGTTCGAACCGGTTCCATCAGGTTCTACCATGGATGCATCCGTTTCAAACCAGTCCAGAGCAGTTGATACTGGTTCATAACCGGTTCACACCGGTTAATTCCATGCCGATTTTGCATGTTGAATCATTACTGGACAGTTTTTATCAGCTTTAAACCGGTTCAAACCGTTTCCATCGGGTTCTGAATGGTTCCATCCATTTCAAACTAGTCCAGAGCAGTTGATACTGGTTCAGAACCGGTTCAAGCCGGTTTATTCCATGCCGATTGTGTATCTTAATACATTATTGGACAGGTTTTGTCCGGTTTAACCCGCTTCAAACCGGTTCCATCCGGATCCAACTGGTTCCATCCGTTTAAATCCAGTCCAGAGTAGTTGACACTGGCTCATAACCGGTTCAAATTGGTTTTTTCCATGGCGATATTGTATGTTAATATACTATTGGAATGGTTTTATTCGGTTCAATCCGGTTCCAACCGGTTCCATCCGCTTCTAACTGGTTCCATCCGTTTCAAAAAAGTCCAGAGCAGTTGACAGTGATTCAGAACCGGTTCAAACCGGTTTATTCCATGCCGATTTTGTATGTTAATTCATTATTGGACAGCTTTTATCCGGTTCAAACCGGTTCAAACCGATTCCATCCGGATCCAACTGGTTCCATCCGTTTCAAACCAGTCCAGAGCAGTTGATACTGGATGATAAGGGGTTCAAACCGTTTTATTCCATGCCGATTTTGTATGTTAATACATTTTTGGACAGGTTTTATCCGGATTGAACCGGCACAAACAGGTTCCATCCGGTTCCAACTGGTTCCATCCGTTGCAAACCAGTCCAGAGCAGTTGGTACTGGTTTAGAACCGGTTTAAACTGGTTTATTCCATGCCGATTTTGTATGTTAATTCATTATTTGACAGGTTTTATCCGGTTTCAACTGGTTCAAACCGGTTCCATCCGGTTCTGACTTGTTCCATCCGTTTCAAGCCGGTCCAGAGCAGTTGATACTGGTTCATAACCGGGTCAAACCGGTTTATTCCATGGCGATTTTGTATGTTAATACATTATTAGACTGGTTTTTTCCGGTTTAAACCGGTTCAAACCGGTTCCATCCGGTTCTCACTGGTTCCATCCGTTTCAAACGGTCCATAGCATTTGAAACTGTTCAAAACCAGTTCAAACCGGTATATTCCATTCCTGTTTTGTATGTTAATACACTATTGGACAGGTTTCAACCGGTTGAAACCGGTTCAATCCGGTTCCATCCGGATCCAACTGGTTCCATCCGTTTAAATCCAGTGAAGAGCACTTGATAGTGGTTCATAACATGTTCAAACCGGTTAATTCCATGCCGATTTTGTACGTTAATTCAAATTGGACAGGTTTTATCCTGTTTAAACTGGTTCAAACCGGTTCCATCCGGTTCTAAATGGTTCCATCCGTTTCCAAAATGTCCAGAGCAGTTGATAATGGTTCAGAACTGGTTCAAACACGTTTATTAGATTCCGATTTTGAATGTTAATTCATTGTTGGACACGTTTTCTCCGGTTTAAACCGGTTCAAACGGGATCCATCCGGATCCAACTGGTTCCATCCGTTTCAAACCAGTCCAGAGCAGTTGATACTGGTTCATAACCGGTTAAAACCGGTTTATTCCAAGCCGATTTTTTATGTTAAGTCATTATTGGATAGGTTTTATCCGGTTTAAACCGGTTCAATCCGGTTCCAACCGGATCCAACTGGTTCCATCCATTTCAAACCAGTCCAGGGCAGTTGATACTGGTTCATAACCGGTTCAATCCGGTTTATTACATGCCGAATTTGTATGTTGACTCATTACTGGACAGTTTGTATCCGTTTGAACCGGTTCAAACCGGTTCCATCCGGTTCTGAATGGTTCCATCCATTTGAAACCAGTCCAGAGCAGTTGATACTGGTTCAGAACCGGTTTAATCCGGTTTATTCCATGCCGAATTTGTATGTTAATTCATTATTGGAAAGGTTTTATCCGGTTTAAATCGGTTCAAACTGGTTCCATCAGGTTCAAACTGGTTCCATCCGTTTGAAACCAGTCCAGAGCAGTTGATACTGGCTCATATCCTGTTGAAACCGGTTTATTCCATGCCGATTTTGTATTTTAATTCATTTTTGGACAGGATTTATCCGGCTTAAACCGGTTAAACCCGGTTCCATCCGGTTCTTTCTTCTTCCATCCGTTTCAAACCAGTCCAGAGCACCTGATACTGGTTCATAACCGGTTAAAACCGGTTTATTCTATGCCGATTTTGTATGTTAATACACTATTGGACAGGTTTTAACAGGTTGAAACCCGTTCAATCCAGTTCCAACCGATTCTTACTGGTTCCATCCGTTTCAGAGAAGTCCAGAGCAGTTGATACAGGTTCAGAACCGGTTCGAACCGGTTTATTCCATGGCGATTTTCTATGTTAATACATTATTTGACAGCTTTTATCCGGATCAAACCGGTTTAAATCGGATCCATCCGGTTCGAACTAATTCAATCCGTTTCAAACCAGTCCAGAGCAGTTGATCCTGGTTCATAACCGGTTCAAACCGGTTTCTTCCATGCCGATTTTGTATGTTGACTCATTACTGGACAGTTTTTATCAGCTTTAAACCGGTTCAAACCGGTTCCATCCGGTTCTGAATGGTTCCATCCATTTCAAAGAAGTCCAGAGCAGTTGATACTATTTCAGAACCGGTTCAAACCGGTTTCTTCCATGCCGATTTTGTATGTTAATACATTATTCGACAGGTTTTATCCGGTTTAACCCGCTTCAAACTGGTTCCATCCGGATCCAACTGGTTCCATCCGTTTCAAACCAGTCCAGAGCAGCTGATACTGACTCATACCCGGTTCAAACCGTTTTATTCCATGGCGATTTTGTATGTTAATGCATTAATGGGCAGGTTTTATTCGGTTTAAACCGGTTCAAACCGGTTCCATCCGGTTCTGAATGGTTCCATCCATTTCAAAGAAGTCCAGAGCAGTTGATACTATTTCAGAACCGGTTCAAACCTATTTCTTCCATGCATATTTTATATGTTAATTAATTATTGTACAGGTTTTATCCGTTTGAAACCGGTTCCATCCGGATCCATCTGGTTCCATCCGTTTCAAAACAGTCCAGAGCAGTTGATACTGGTTCATAACCGGTTCAAACCGTTTTATTCCATCTCGATTTTGTATGATAATACATTATTGGACAGGTTTCATCCGCTTGAAACCGGTTCAAACCGGTTCCATCCGGATCCAACTGGTTCCATCCGTTTCAAAAAAGTACAGAGCAGTTGATACTGGTTCAGGACCGGTTCAAACCGATTTATTCCATGCCGATTTTATATGTTAATTCATTATTTGACAGGTTTTATCCGGTCTCAACTGGTTCAAACCGGTTCCATCCGGTTCTAACTGAGTCCAACCGTTTCAAGCCAGTCCAGAGTAGTTGATACTGTTTCATAACCGGTTCAAACCGGTTTATTCCACGCCGATTTTGTAGGTCAATGCATTATTCGACAGGAGTTTAAAGGTTGCTTCCGATTCAATACGGTTCAAACCGGATCCAACTGGTTCCGTCCCTTTCAAACCAGTCAAGAGCAGTTGATGCTGGTTCATAACCGGTTCAAACCGGTTTATTGTTTGGCGATTTTTTATGTTAAAACATTATTACACTGGCTTTATCCGGCTAAAACCGGTTCAAACCGGTTCCATCCGGTTCTCACTGGTTCCATCCGCTTCAAACCGGTCCAAAGCAGGTGAAACTGTTCATAACCGGTTCAGACCGGTTTCTTCCATGCCGATTTTGTATGTTATTACACTATTGGACCTGTTTCAACCGGTTGAAACCGGTTCAATCCGGTTCCAAGCGGATCCAACTGGTTCCATCCGTTTCAGTCCAGTCAAGAACAATTGCTACTGGTACATAACAGGTTCAAACCGGTTTATTCCATGCCTATTTTGTATGTTAATTCATAATTGGACAGGTTTTATCCTGTTTCAGCCGGTTCAAACCGGTTCCATCCGGTTCTAAATGGTTCCATCCGTTTCAAAAATGTCCAGAGCAGTTAATACTGGTTCAGAACCGGTTCTAACCGGTACATTAGATGCCGATTTTGTATGTCAATTCATTATTGGACAGGTTTTATCCGGTTTAAACCGGTTCAGACCGGTTCCAACCGGATCCAACTGGTTCCATCCGTTTCAAACCAGTCTAGAGCAGTTGTTACTGGTTCATAACCTGTTCAATCCGATTTATTCCATGCCGATTGTGGATGTTGATTCATTACTAGACAGTTTCTATCCGCTTTGAACCGGTTAAATCCGGTTCCATCCGGTTCTAACTGGTTCCATACGTTTCAAACCAGTCCATAGCAGTTGGTACTGGTTCCTCACGGTTTCAAATCGGTTTATTCCATACCGATTTTGAATGTTAATTCATTATTTGACTGGTTTTATCCGGTTTAAACCGGTTCAGACCGGGTCCATCCGGTTCCAACTGGTTCCATCCGTTTCAAACCAGTCCAGAGCAGTTGATACTTGTTCATATCCGGTTCAAACCGGTTTATTCCATGCCGATTTTCTAATTTAATTCATTATGGTACAGGATTTATCCGGCTTAAACCAGTTCAAACCGGTTCAATCCCGTTCTAACTGGTTCCATCCGTTTCCAAACAAGTACAGAGCACCTGATACTGGTTCATAACCGGTTAAAACCGGTTTATTAAATGCCGATTTTGTATGTTACAACAATTTTGGACACGTCTTAATAGGTTGAAACCCGTTCAATCCAGTTCCAACCGTTTCAAACTGGTTTCATTCGTTTCAGAGAACTCCAGAGCAGTTGATACTGGTTCAGAACCGGTTCAAACCGGTTTATTCCATGCCGATTTTGTATGTTAATTCATTATTGGACAGGTTTAATCCGGTTCGAACCGGTTCAAACCGGTTCCAACCGGATCCACCTGGTTCCATCCGTTTCAAACCAGTCCAGAGCAGTTGTTACTGGTTCATAACCTGTTCAAACCGGTTTATTCCATGCCGATTGTGGATGTTGATTCATTAATAGACAGTTTCTATCCGCTTTGAGCCGGTTCTAACTGGTTCCATACGTTTCAAACCAGTCCAGAGCAGTTGGTACTGGTTCCTCACGGTTTCAAATCGGTTTATTCCATACCGATTTTGAATGTTAATTCATTATTTGACTGGTTTTATCCGGTTTAACCCGGTTCTGTCCGGTTCCATCCGGTTCCAACTGGTTCCATCCGTTTCAAACCAGTCCAGAGCAGTTGATACTGGTTCATATCCGGTTCAAACCGGTTTATTCCATGCAGATTTTCTAATTTAATTCATTATGGGACAGGATTTATCCGGCTTAAACCAGTTCAATCCGGTTCTATCCCGTTCTAACTGGTTCCATCCGTTTCCAAACAAGTACAGAGCACCTGATACTGGTTTATAACCGGTTAAAACCGGTTTATTCCATGCCGATTTTGTATGCTACAACAATATTGGACAGGTTTTAATAGGTTGAAACCCGTTCAATCCAGTTCCAACCGTTTCTAACTGGTTCCATCCGTTTCAGAGAACTCCAGAGCAGTTGATACTGGTTCAGAACCGGTTCAAACCGGTTTATTCCATGCCGATTTTGTATGTTAATTCATTATTGGACAGGTTTAATCCGGTTCCAACCGGTTCAAACCGGTTCCATCCGGATCCAAATGGTTCCATCCGTTTCAAAGCAGTCCAGAGCAGTTGATGCTGTTTCATAACCGGTTCAATCCGGTTTATTCTATGGCGTTTTTGTATGTTAAGCCATTATTGGACAGGTTTTGTCCGGTTTAAACCAGTTCCAACCATTTCCATCCGGTTCTACCTGGTTCCATCCGTTTCAAAAAAGGCCAGAGCAGTTGATAGTGGTTCAGATCCGGTTCAAACCGGTTTATTAGATGCCGATTTTGTATGTTAATTCATTATTGGACAGTCTATATCCGGTTGAAATCGATTCAAACCGGTTCCATCCGGATCCAACTGGTTCCAACCGTTTCAAACCAGTCCGGAGCAGTTGATTCTGGTTCATAACAGGTTCAAACCGTTTTATTTCATGCCTATTTTCTATGTTAAGTCATCATTGGATAGGTTTTTTTCCGGTTTAAACCGGTTCAAACCGGTTCCATCATGTTCTAAATTGTTCCATCCGTTTCTAAGCAGTCCAGAGCAGTTCATATTGGTTCATATTCGGTTCAAATCTTTTTCTTCCATGCCTATTATGTACGTTAATACATTTTTGGATAGGTTGTATCCGATTTAAACCAGTTCAAACCGGTTCCAATCGAATCTCACTGGTTCCATCCGTTTCAATCCGGCCCAAAGCAGTTGATACTCTTTCAGAACCGGTTCAAACTGGTTTATTCCATGCCGATTTTGTATGTTAATACATTATTGGACAGGAGTTAAAAGGTTGAAACCGATTAAATCCGGTTCCATCCGGATTCAACTGGTTCCATCCCTTTCAAACCAGTCAAGAGCAGTTGATACTGGTTCATAACAGGTTCAAACCGGTTTATTCCATGACGATTTTGTATGTTAATTCATTATTGGACCGGTTTTATCCGGTTTAAACAGGTTCAAACCGGTTCCGTCAGGATCTACCTGGATCCATCCGTTTCAAACCAATCCAGAGCAGTTGATACTGCTTCATAACTGGTTCAACCCGGTTTATTCCATGCCGATTTTGTATGTTAATTCATTATTGGACAGGTTTTATCCGCTTTAAACCTGTTCAAACCGGTTCCATCCGGCTCTAGCCGGTTCTATCTGGTTCAGACCAGTCCAGAGCAGTTGATACTGGTTCAGAACCGGTTCAAACCAGTTTATTCCATGCCGATTTTGTATGTTAATTCATTATTGGACAGGATTTATCCGGTTTAAACCGGTTCCATCCGGTTCTGGCCGGATCCATCTGCTTCAGACCAATCCAGAGCATTTGATACTGTTCCATAACATGTTTCCACAGGTTTATTCCATGCCGATTTTGTATGTTAATTTATTATTGGACTGGATTTATACGGTTTAAGTCGATCTGACTTTTTCCATCCGTTTCCAAAAAGTCCAGAGCAGTTGATACTGGTTCATAACCGGTTCAAACCGGTTGATTCCAGTCCGATTTTGTATGTTGATTCATTTTTCGACAGATTTCATCGATTTAAATCGGTTCAAACCGGTTCCATCCGGTACCACCTGGTAACACCATTTTCAAACCATCCAGAGCAGTTGATACTGGTTCATAACCGGTTCAAACCGGTTCAATCCATGTCGATTTTGTATGTTAATTCATTATTAGACATGTTTTATCCGGTTGAAACCTGTTCAAACCGGTTCCATCCGGTTCCAACTGGTTCCATCCGTTTCAAACCAGTCCAGAGCATTTGATACTGGTTCATAACCGGTTCAAACCGGTTTATTCCATGCCGATTTTGTATGTTAATACAATGTTGGACAGATTTCATCCGGTTCAAACCGGTTCAAACCGGTTCCATCCAGTTCTCACTGGTTCCATCCGTTTCGAACCGGTCCAAAGCAGTTGGTACTTTTTCACAACATGTTCAAACCGGTTTATTCCATGCCGATTTTGTATGTTAATTCGTTATTGGACATGTTTTATCCGGTTTAAACCGGTTCAAACCGGCTCCATCCGGTTCTACCCTGTTCCATCTGGTTCAGACGAGTCCAGGACAGTTGATACTGTTTCATAACCGGTTCCCACCGGTTTATTCCGTGCCGAATTTGTTTGTTAATTCATTATTTGACAGGATTTGTTCGGTTTAAACCGGTTCAAACCGGTTGCATCCGGTTCTTGCCGGATCCATCTGATTCAGACCAGTCTAGAGCAGTTGATACTGGTTCATAACCGGTTGAAACAGGTTTATTCCATGCCGATTTTGTATTTTAATTCATTATTGGACAGGTTTTATCCAGTTTAAACCGGTTCAAACCGGTTCCATCCGGTTCTTACTCGATCCATCCGTTTCAAACCAGTCCAGAGCAGTTGATTCTGGTTCAAACCGGTTCAAACCGTTTGATTCCAATCCGATTTTGTTTCTTGATTCATCATTTTACAGATTTTGTCCGCTTTATACCGGTTGAAACCGGTTCCAGCCGGTTCTAACTGGTTCCATCCGTTTCAAACCGGTCCAGAGCAGGTGATACTGGTTCATAACCGATTTTGTAAGTTAATACATTATTGGACAGATTTTATCCGGTTTATATCGGTTCAAACCGGTTGCATCCGGTTCTAGCCGGTTCCATCTGGTTCCGACCAGTCCAGAGCAGTTGCTACTGGTTCATAACCGGTTCAAGCCGGTTTATTCCATGCCGAATTTGTGTTAATTCACTACTGTACTGGTTTTATCCGGTATAATACTTTTAAATCTGTCGATCCGGATCCAACTGGTTCCATCTGTTTCAAACCATTCCAGAGCAGTTGATACATGTTCATAATTAATTCAGACCGGTTTATTCCATGCCTATTTTGTATGTTAATTCATTATTGGACAGATTTATCGGGTTTAAACCGGTTCAAACCGCTTCCATCCGGTTCCAACTTTTTCCATCCGTTTCAAACCAGTCCAGAGCAGTTGATAGTGGTTCAGAAACGGTTCAAACCGGCTTATTCCATGCCGATTTTGTATGTTAATTCATGATTGGACAGGTTTTATCCGGCTTAAACTGGTTCAAACCGGATCCATCCGGTTCTACTTGGTTCCATCCGTTTCAAACCAGTCCAGAGCAGTTGATACTGGTTCATGACCGGTTCAAACCGGTTTTTTGCTTGGAAATTTGGAATGTTAATACATTATTATATAGGTTTTGACCGGTTCAAACCGGTTCAAACCGGATCCATCCGGTTCTCACTTGGATCCATCCGTGTCAAACCGGTGCAAAGCGGTTGGTAGTGGTTCATAACCGGATCAAACCGGTTTATTCCATGCCGCTCTTGTATGTTAATGCATTACTGGATATGTTTTATCCGGTTTAAACCGGTTCAAACCGGTTTCCACCTTATCCAACTGGTTCCATCCGTTTCAAACCGGTCCAGAGCAGTTGATACTGGTTTCTAACCGGTTCAAACCGGTTTATTCCATGCCGATTTTGTATATTAATACATTATTGAACAGATTTTATCCGGTTTATACAGGTTCAAACCGGTTGCATCCGGTTCTAGCCGGTTCCATCTGATTCAGACCAGTCCAGAGCATTTGATACTACTTCATAACCGGTTCAAACCAGTTTCTTCTATGCCGATTTTCTATGCCACTTCATAATTAGACAGGTTTAATCCGGTTTAAACCGGTTCAAATCGGGTTCCATATGTATCTTTCCTATTCCATACGTTGAAACCGGTCCAGTGGAGTTGATGCTGGTTCATAATCGGATCCATCCGGATCCAAATGGTTCGATCCGTTTCAAACCAGTCCAGAGCAGTTGATACTGCTTCAGAACCGCCTCAAATCAATTTATTCCATGCCGATTTTGTATGTTGATTCACTATTGGACAGGTTTTATCCGGTTTAAACCTGTTCAAACCGGTTCAATCAGGTCCTAACTGGTTCCATCCGTTTCAAACCAGCCCAGGGCAGTTGATACTGGTTCATAACCGGTTCAAACCGGTTTATTCCATGTCGATTTTGTATGTTTATTCATGATTGGACAGGTTTTATCCGGTTCAAACCGGTTCAAACCGGTTCCATCCGGTTCTCACAGTTTCCATCCGTTTCAAACCGGTGCAAAGCAATTGGTAATGGTTCATTACCGGTTCAACCCGGTTTATTCCATGCCGATCTTGTATGCTAATGCATTATTATACAGGTTTCATCCGGTTGAAACCGGTTCAAACGGGCTCCAAACGGATCTAACTGCTTCCATCCGTTTCAAACCAGTCAAGAGCAGTTGATACTGGTTCATAACAGGTTCAAACCGGTTTATTTCATGCCGATTTTGTATGTTATTTCATTATTGGACAGGTTTTATCCGGTTTAGACCGGTTCAAACCGGTTTCATCCGGTTCTGGCCGGATCCATCTGCTTCAGACCAGTCCAGAGCATTTGATATTGTTCCATAACATGTTCCCACAGGTTTATTCCATGCCGATTTCGAATGTTAATTCATTATTGGACTGGTTTTATAAGGTTTAAAACGATCCGAAAGGGTTCCATACGTTGAGACCGGTCCAGTGGAGTTGATGCTGGTTCATAACCGTTTCAAACCTTTTTATTCCATGCCGATTTTCCATGTTAATTCATTATTGGACAGGTTTTTTCCGACTCAAACCGGTTCATACCTTTACCATCCGGTTCTAAATGGTTTCATCCGTTTCAAACCAGTCCAGAGCAGTTGATACTGGTTCAGAACTGGTTCAAACCGGTTTATTCCATGCCGATTTTGTATGTTAATTGAGTACTGGACATGTTTCATCCGGTATAAACCTGCTCAATCCGGTTCCATCCGGTTCAAACTCGTTCCATCCGTTTCAAACCAGTCCAGAGCAGTTGATACTGATTGAGAACCGGTTCAAACCGGTGTATTCCATTCTGATTTTGTATGTTAATTCATTATTGGACCGGTTTTATCCGATTCAACCGGGTCAAACCGGTTCCATCCGGTTCTAACTGGTTCCATACGTTTCAAACCAGTCCAGAGCAGTTGATACCGGTTCAGATCCGGTTTAAACCGGTTTATTCCATGCCGATTTTGTATGTTAATTCATTATTGGACAGCTTTTATCCGGTTTAATCTGGTTCAAATCGGTTGGATCCGGTTCCTGCCGGTTCCATCTGGTTCAGACCTGTCCAGGGCAGTTGATACTCTTTCATAACAGGTTCAAACCGGTTTATTCCAGGACGATTTTGTATGTTAATTCATTATTGGACTTTTTTTATCCGGTTTAAACAGGTTCAAACCGGTTCCGTCAGGCTCTACCTGGATCCATCCGTTTCAAACCAGTCCAGAGCAGTTGATGCTGCTTCGTAACCGGTTCAACCCGGTTTATTCCATGCCGATTTTGTATCTTAATTCATTATTGGACAGGTTTTATCCGGTTTAAACCTGTTCATACCGGTTCCATCCGGCTCTAACCGGTTCTATCTGGTTCAGACCAGTCCAGAGCAGTTGATACTGTTTCATAACCGGTTCCAAACGGTTTATTCCTGCCGAATTTGTATCTTAATTCATTATTGGATTAGATTTATCCGGTTTAAACCGATTCCAACCGGTTCCATCCGGTTCTGGCCGGATCCATCTGCTTCAGACCAGTCCAGAGCATTTGATATTGTTCCATAACATGTTCCCATAGGTTTATTCCATGCCGATTTTGTATGTTAATTCATAATTAGACAGCTTTTATCCGGTTTAAACCGGTTCAAAAGGGGTTCATCAGTTTCTCTCCGGTTCTATACGTTGAAACCGGTCTAGTGTAGTTGATGCTGGTTCATAACCGGTTCAAACCGGTTTCTTCCATGCCGATTTTGTATGTTAATTCAATATTGGACAGGTTTTATCCGGCTTGAACCTGTTCAAACCGGTTCCATCCGGTTCTAACTGGTTCCATCCGTTTCGAACCAGAACAGAGCAGTTGATACTGGTTCATAACCGGTTCAAACCTTTTTATTCAATGCCGATTTTGTTTGTTCATTCATCATAAGACAGGTTTTTCCAGGTTTGAACCGGTTCAAACCGGTTCCATCCGTATCCAACTGGTTCCATCAGGTTCAGACCTATCCAGAGTAGTTGATACTTGTTCATAACCGGTTCAAACCGGTTTATTCCATGCCGATTTTGATGTGAATTCATTATTGGACAGGTTTTATACGGTTTAAACCCGTTGAGACCGGTTCAATCCGATCCTAAGCGATTCCATCCGGTTCAGTCCAGTACAGAGCAGTTGATACTGGTTCATGACCGGTTGAAACCAGTTTCTTCCATGCCGTTTTTCTATGTTAATTCATAATTGGATTGGTTTTGTCCGGTTTAAACCGGTTCAAAAGGGGTTACATACGTTTCAATCCGGTGCTATACGTTGAAACCGGTCCTGTGGAGATGATGCTGGTTCATAACCGGTTCAAACCGGTTTATTCCATGCTAATTTTGTATGTTAATTCATTATTAGACAGGTTTTATCCGGTTCAAACCCGTTGAAACGGGTTCAATCCGGTTCGAACCGGTTCCATCCTGTTCAGACAAGTCAAGAACAGCGGAGACTGGTTCAAGCGATTCAAACCGGTTTATTCCATGCCGATTTTGTATGTTTCTTCATTATTGGACAGGTTTAATCCTGTTCAAACCTGTTCAAACCGGTACCATACGGTTCTAGCCGGTTCCATCTGGTTCATACCAGTCCAGAGCAGTTGATACTATTTCATAACCAGTTCCCACCGGTTTCTTCCATGCCGAATTTGTATGTTAATTAATTATTGGACAGGTTTTATCCAGTTGAAACCGGTTCAAACCGGTTCCATCCGGTTCTAGCCGGTTCCATCTGGTTCAGACCAGTCCACAGCAGTTTACACTGGTTTATAACCGGCTCAGACCAGTTTATTCCATGACGATTTTATATGTTAATTCATAATTGGACAGGTTTTATCCGGTTTAAACCGGTTCAAACCGGTTCCATCCGGTTCTAACTGGTTCTAAGCGTTTCAAACCAGTCCAGAGCAGTTGATGCTGGTTCATAACAGGTTCAAACCGGTTTATTCCATGCCGATTTTGTTCATTAATTCATCATTGGACATATTTTTTCTCGGTTTAAACCGGTTCAAACCGGTTCCATCCGGATTCCACTGGTTCCATCCGTTTCAAACCAGTCCAGAGCAGTTGATGCTAGTTCACAGCCTGATCTAACCGGTTTATTCCATGTCGATTTTCTATGTTTTTCTAATATTAGACACGTTTCATCCGGTTCAAACCATTTCAAACCGGTTCCATCCGGTTCTAGCCTGTTCCCTCTGGTTCAGACCAGTCCAGAGCAGTTGATACTGGTTCATAACCGTTTCAAACCGGTTTATTCCATGCGGAATTTGTATGTTAATTCACTATTGGACAGGTTTCATACGTTATAAACCCGTTGAAACCGGTTCGATCCGGTCCTATCCGGTTCCACCCGGCTCAGACCAGTACAGAGCAGTTGATACTGGTTCACAACCGGTTCAAACGAGCTCATTCCATTCCGATTTTGTATCTTAATTCATATTTGGATTGGCTTTATCCCGTTTAAACCGGTTCAAAAGGGGATGCATACGTTTCCATCCGGCGCAATACGATGAAACCGGCCCAGTGGAGATGATGCTGGTTCATAACCGGTTCAAACAGGTTTGTTCCATGCTAATTTTGTATGTTAATTCATTGTTGGACACGTTTTATATGGTCTAAACCTGGTCAAACCAAATCCATCCGGTTCTAACTGGTTCCGACTGTTTCAAACCAGTCCAAAGCAGTTGATACTGTTTCATAACCGGTTCAAACCGGATTATTCCATGCCGATTTTGTTTCTCAATTCATCAATGGACAGGTTTTTCCCGGTTTAAACCGGTTCAAACCGGTTCCATCCGGATCCAACTGGTTCCCTCTGGTTCAAACAAGTGCAGAGCAGTTGATAATGGTTCATAACCGGTTCAATCCGGTATATTCCATGCCGATTTTGTATGTTAATTCTTTATTGGACAGGTTTTATCCGGTTTAAACCCGTTGAAACCGGATCAATCCGGTCCTAACCGGTTCCATCCGGTTCAGGCCAGTACAGAGCAGTTGATTCTGGTTCAGAACCGGTTCAAACCAGTTCATTCCATGACGATTTTGTATGTTAATTCATAATTGTACAGGTTTTATCCGGTTGAAACCGGTTCAAAAGGGGTTCCATACGTTTGTATCCGGTGCTATACGATCAAACCGGTCCAGTGGAGATGATGCTGGTTCATAACCGGTTCAAACCGGTTTATTCCATGCTAATTTTGTATGTTAAGTCATTATTGGACAGGTTTTATCCGTTTTAAACCCGTTGAGAAGTGTTCATTCCGGTTCGAACCTATTCCATCCTGTTCAGACCACTCCAGAGCAGTTGATACTGGTTCAACCGCTTCAAACCGGTTTATTCCATGCTGATTTTGTATGTTTCTTCATTATTGGACAGGTTTAATAGGGTTCAAACCTGTTCAAACCGGTTCCATCCGGTTCTAGCCCTTTCCATCTTTTTCAGACCAGTCCGGAGCAGTTGATACTGTTTCATAACCTGTTCCAACCGATTTATTCCATGTTCAATTTGCACGTTAATTCATTATTGGAGGGGATTTATCCGGTTTAAATCGCTTCGGAAGGGTTTACATACGTTTCTATCCGGTTCCATACGTTGAAACCGGTCCAGTGGGGTTGATGCTGGTTCATAACTGGTTCAAACCGGTTTCTTCCATGCCGATTTTGTATGTTACTTCATTATTTGACAGGTTTTATCCGATTCAAACCGGTTCCATCCGGATCCAACTGGTTCCATCTGGTTCAGACCAGTCCAGAGCAGTTGATACTGCTTCATAACCGGTTCCCACAGGTTTATTCCGTGTCGACTTTGTATGATAATTCATTACTGGACATGTTTTATACTGTCTAACCCCGAAGAGACCAGTTCAATCCGGTCCTAACCGGTTCCATCCGGTTCAGTCCAGTACAGAGCAGTTGATACTGGTTCATGACCGGTTCAAAGCAGTTCATTCCATGCCGATTTTCTATGTTAATTCATAATTCGACAGGCTTCATCCGGTTTAAAACGGTTCAAAAGGGTTCCACACGTTTCTATCCGGTGCTGTACGTTGAAACCCGACCAGTGGAGGTGATTCTGGTTCATTACCGATTCAAACCGGTTTATTCCATGCTAATTCTGTACGTTAATTCACTATTGAACTGGTTTTATCCGGTTTAAACCCGTTGAAACCGGATCAAACCGGTTCGAACTGGTTCCATCCACTTCAGATCAGTCCAGAGCAGTTGATACTAGTTCAAACAATTCAAATGGGTTTATTCCATGCCGATTTTGCATGTTTCTTCATTGTTGGACAAGTTTAATCCGGTTTAAACCTGTTCAAACCGGTTCCATCCGGTTCTAGCCGGTTCCATCTGGTTCAGATCAGTCCAGAGCAGTAGATACTGTTTCATAACCGTTTCAAACCGAATTATTCCCTGCCGATTTTGTAAGTTAATACATTGCAGGATAGTTTTTATCCGGTTCAATCCGGTTCAAACCGGTTCAATTCGGTTCTAATCGGTTCCATCCGGTTCAGACCAGTCCAGTGCAGTTGATCCTGGTTCATTACCGGTTCAAACCGGTTTATTCCATGTCGATTTTGTATGTTAGTTCATTATTGGACTGGTTTTATCCGGTTTAATCGCGTTGAAATCGGTGCAATCGGGTCCTAACCGGTCCCATCCGGTTCAGTCCAGTACAGAGTAGTTGATACTGGTTCATAACCGGTTCAAACAAATTCATTCCATACCGATTTTGTATGTTAATTCATAATTGGACAGGTTTTATCCGGTTGAAACCGGTTCAAAAGGGGTTCCATACGATTCTATCCGGTGCTATACGTTGAAACCGGTCCGGTGGAGATGGTGCTGGTTCATAACCGGTT